>PVIH01004058.1:0-147623 GCA_004025045.1 Sigmodon hispidus | reverse complement strand
AAACAAAAAAAAAAACAAAAAAAAAAACAAAAAAAAAAAAGAAATGAATTCTCAGGGCATTTTGCTCCTAATCACATTTGACAGATAGATGTTACTCATATTCCCTCCTTTGGAAGGATGGCCTATGTCCATGTTTCTGTTAATACTTGTTTTCATCTTACTTTTTGCCTCTGCACATTCTGGTGAAAAGGCTAAGGATGTTAAAAGCCATTGCTTATATAGTTTCCAAAAGTAATGAAGACATTAAGTTTTGCCAAATTTTGTGCTGAAGACTGAGATTTCATATAATTTCTATGGGTCTGACAATTGTGGAAGCAACTCTCATTGCACTCTTAAAGTTTGTCTTAAAACTAAGAAGGGAGAGTATGCAGCCATGCCCAAAGACCATTTATCCTTCATTATTTATATTTTAAATGTTTTAACTGTGGATTCTCAGTCACTTATTGTAGTTGATAAATACTGGAGGCTTAGCAACGTGGCCTTACCTCAGGTTTAATGAAAAAATCTGGCAGATGGCATTTAACTTAGACCAGACCCAATTCTGGTGTGGGGGAGAGTGTGGTGGAATGTTCTCTGTATGATGTAAATAAATAACTGTTTGGACTCATGCAGGGCACCGTAGAAGTGGTTGGAGAATCAGAGGCAGCCAGGTAGAAGGAGGGTGGAGTTAGCCATTCTACATTGGACCCCCAAGAGGAGCAGACATGTAAAAGGTACCAGCCAGCCACGGGCTGAGCCACGTGGCAGGAAGATTAATGGAAATGGGTTAATCTAAGAAGAAAGAGCTAGCTAGTAATGTGCTTAAGATATGGGCCAAACAGTGTTAAAGTATATAAGCGTGTGATTCATTTCTTTTGGGGGACAAAAGCCGCGGGTGCACAGACCAGGCTCCAAACCGCTGGCACCACAAGCGTGCCAGGTCACAAATCTCCGGACCCAAACAGGCCGGGAAAAACATACTACAACAGGAGAGGGTCTATTTGTGTTTTTTTCCACAGGATGCAGACTTCCACAGGATGCAGGTGACCCACACCTGGAATACTCCTAGACTGCAGTGTCTCCCTGGGACAGAGTCAAGGACCTCCTGCTGACTGAAGCTGACAACTCAAAGTGGAGAGCAGAGGAGCAGCTGCCCACCCTCTCAGCAGAAACCAAATCTACAGTTCTTGTCTTTCAATGCAAATTTTTCTCAGGCCTTGAAGCTGGTTGCTTTCCTTTCCCAGAGTGTGGCTCTGTTCTTTGGCAGACAGGAATTATTCTTTAGATCTATGCCTTTTTCTTACTGTGTGCTAGCCTACCCTCTAGACACTTTGCATTAGAGATAGTATGGCTAGGTTAGAGAAGGATTAGAGCATAGGAAAAAGCAAAGAGAACAGGAGGAAGGATGGTTTAAAAGCTGGTTTTCCATCTCCCTTGGGTTACTACACTTTAACCTTCCCTTTTAGGACACTTTATAGGATTTTTGCTTTATTGGCTTTTGGACCACAGGCATTTAACAGGCTCACTACCAACAGGTAGACTCCCTGGGCTCCGTACACATACAGGTCTGTTACTTTACAGATCAAGGGTTCGTGAACCCTAGGCGATGAGATTCCTACGGGAACTGCATAGTATTCAGAGCTATGCAGGCTTGCTTGCAAGCAAGCTTGGATACCAATGAGGATGCGAGGTGAAGCACTGCAAGGAGAGGACCATGTATTCTGTCTCTGAATCTCCTGAGGAACAAGCCTGATTGCATAGAGGTTCATGTCCAAATGTATTAATATTAATAACTTAGCCCCTCGCCTCCTAAAAAGAACATTTGTCATGTGGAAAGGAAGTTTCTTTCACAAAGCCGTAGAAGGTTCCTTCTGCTGAGCTGGAAAAAAGCTTGGAGGATCAGGTCTCTGTTCCCTCCCTCTTGGTTAACGCCCACTCATATGATAACTCATACAATAACTGATTCGCTTCAAAAAATAATTGTAAGGGAGGAAATGTTGGGATCCAAAGTCTAACTTAGCCATATTCTATAAGTTAGCTCCTACAGCTAGCGATTTACCAGCAGTCTATACCCTAGATAGCCAAATACCAGAAAACTACACACCCTTATTGTTAAGCTAAACCATGACTCCAGGCTTTCTCCTTGACCTTCTCAGATCAGCAATGTGATATTCCCTAGACCCTCAACTGAAAACAGATAGATTTCCATATCAATTCTACCCTGTCTGTTACTTCCCCTCACAGACTTGCCACGTTCTTTTGAATATCTCACCCTTTTCCTCCCAGCTACCTGCATGGCAGAGATTCTGTATAAGTATTGGCTACAATAATAAAGCTTTGGAGGACTTGAACAGAGAGAGATTTGTCTTGTCCTTCTGTTCAAAAAAAAAAAAAAAAGAGAACATAATAGGAGTGCTTAAAGACCTACTGTAAATGGAGATATCCTTGGCTCATGGATGTCTTCCACTGAAAGACCCTCGGATGAGGACCTTCCCTCAGGAGGAGACCCTGAGTCCCAAAGACTGAGCTGAGCCACAGTTCAGATGCAACAGCAAGAGGCTTTATTGGGGCGAAGGTACCTCCGGGCAGCAGCAACTCGGGGAGCTAACTGGCGCCGAGGCTTTGTTCAGGGCCTTTTTATTGCATAGGGGGAGAGCAGGAGGCCGGCTTACAGAAGCAAAGGCATGGTTATTGGGAAAACAGGGGAATCATTGGCTCATTTAGACAACAGCTCTTACTTATTGGATGAGGGCCTAGTGGCGGGAAGGAATGGCGGGAAGAAATGGTCACTTGCTGGGAGGGGGAATCTCTGGAGCAGCTGGCTTTGATTACAGACTTCCTGTGGTATGTGGCCCTGGTCACATGCTCCTGGTTATCTGATGGTTCCTTAGCAACCCTTCTTCTATCTGCCTGCTTGTGCTTGTGCTGGGGCAGGGGGCCTTGGGCATGTCCCGGCAAGCCTGGATGAGTCTCAGGCAAGTTTTCCAGACCTGCTCCCATAAACGAAGAAAAAAAGGGGAGGGGGTTAACACTCGGCCGGATACCTGAACTGAATGCCTGGGCCCAGCCCTAGAACTCAGAGTCTTTCACCACTTATGGGCTGTTTTCCTTCAAAGAAAAAAAGCATTACTATTTATTTGTTCTATTTTTAACACTCTTAAATTTATGTGTGGCAGAAAGCTGTTTCTGTACATACTATAATTTTGGACAAAAATCTTTATGCCTATACAATGAAAAAATTAACTCATTCTTATAGTAAGTAGCCTTGTTCTCTGAAAGTCACAGCAACCAGCTACAGTTTCCCTT
The DNA here is from genome assembly GCA_004025045.1 of Sigmodon hispidus. Lineage (NCBI taxonomy): Eukaryota > Metazoa > Chordata > Mammalia > Rodentia > Cricetidae > Sigmodon > Sigmodon hispidus. The sequence continues at coordinate 144,338 of PVIH01004058.1, read as the reverse complement.
ACTCAGTTGACAAGTTGAACCTGCTTAAATTGGACAATTAACAAATTGTGGCCAGTTCATCTGCCTTTATATATTAGTTTAATTTTCTTTATACCACGTCTCTCTTTTTTTCTATTTAAGAATGTTACACAGCCATATGGAAGTCTGGAACAATATGTTTTTTTCTCTTTCCTGGGCATTTCTGCTCTCAACACATTTCTTATTCAATTTTATACACTTTATAATTCTATAGTAGTTTGAATGAAAATGTCTTCCAAAGGCTTAAACATTTTTAACACTTCTTCCCCAGTTAGTGATGGTGCTTAGGGAAGTAGTACAGATTTGCTGGAAAAAGTACATCTCTGAAGTAAACTTAAGGAATCCATACTCTTGTCTCATATTTAATTCATTATTTCTACTTCATGTTTACAGTTAAGGATATAGTCATTCTGTTTCCTTTTCTGGACACCATCTATCATGTCTCCTTTGATATTCTTGACTTTAAATCTAGAACATAAGCCCAAATAAATTCTTCCTATTTGTGCAAGACTCCATGACCATAGCAGCTCTTATAGAAGAAAATATTAGAGTTTAGTTTATTATCCTTATGGTACAAAGCATGACAGTTCAGTTCATAGGTAAACATGGTGTTGGAGAAGGAGCTGAGAATTCTACATCTGGATGGGGAAGCAGAAAAGACATTAGGCCTTGTTTGAGCACTTGAAACCACAAACACTACCATTGTGACACACTTCCTCCATTACAGCCACACCTACTCCAACAAAGACATACTTTCTAATAGTGACCAAACATTCAAATATACGAGCCCATGGGGCTGTTCCTACTCAAAGCACCACACTTTTAGAAGTTGCTTTTGGTCATAGTGTTTTGTCGTGCAATGCAAAAGTAACTAATAAAATTTATTTTTGTTTTCTCGAAAAATTCACATTCTCACTCCAAAGGCATTAGCTCAACTATGTTCATTGCAGCATTATTCATAATAGCAAGAACCTGGAAACAACCTAGATGCCCCTCAACTGAAGAATGGATTAACAAACTGTGATACATCTACACAATGGAGTACTACTCATCAGTAAGAAAAAATGATATCCCAAAGTTTTCAGGCAAAAGGATGGATTTGGAGAATGTCCTCCTGAGCGAGGTATCTCAAACCCAGAAAAATAAGCAGGGGATGTACTCACTCATTAGTGGACTCTAAACAAAAAAAAAGCAAAAACCAAAGCATGTCCAAGCTACAGACCACAACCCCAGAACAGCTTTGTGTCTGAAACACCTGGAATTGTCACCTTGGATCCCACTCCCTCTAGAAGAACACCTGACTCAGTCAGGTTGTTGGGGTGAGGAAACTAGATCTTCCAGGTGTGGATGCTGAACTGAGCAACATTGGGACCTTGGGGCTTCCTGCCCATGCTGGGGAGAAGATGGGGAGATGTGGAGAAGAGAGAGTGACTGGAGAGGATGGGAGGGGGAAGAGACCTTGAATAAGGATATACATGGATATAAAATGTGACTTTATTCATAATGAAAAAAAGAAGGAAAAAAATAAACTCTGGAATACTAACTTTCAATGTAAATAATAATACTTGGGGCTGGAGAGATGGCTCAGAGGTTGTGAGCACTGACTTTTATCCCAGAGGTCCTGAATTCGATTCCCAGCAATCAGATGGTGGCTCACAACCATCTATAATGAGATCTGGTCCCCTTTTCTGTACACTGTATACATAACAAATAAATAAATATTTAAAAAATATAATACTTAGTGGAATGACAAAAACCAAATATTTCCTGGTCAAATTAGTTTACTATTTAAACTAGAGCTGAAAACATTGAAAAGCAAAGAGGGAAACATAAAAGGATGCTCAGAAAATTTTGAAGGAAAATACCTCATATATTTGAATAGAAGTCAGAGGGGAAAAAATACAAAAACATACTTTTTCAAACTATAGCAAGCTCAATTCTACAATGTTTTCTTTGAGAAAGTGCATAGTTGTAGGTGGAAACATAATAAATGTTTATCTTTTGATGGCTTAAGATTGTTCATTACTCAGACCAATAATAAAGCAACTCAGACATGTTACAGTTGAAGTTATAAAAGAATCAGTCTTCAGGTCTTCACAATTCCTTTTACACTCCTATTATCTTATGAATCCTTTATATAAAAGTATGTAGTACAGGGATTAATGTGAAGAACAATAAAGTGCCTTTGGAGCAGTCCTTTATAACATCACTTTCCAGTTGAATAACTCACATTTCACTACACGTTTTTCTTCTATCATTTTACTTCTTCCCCTGTATACACCAACACCCTGCCAAGTTATTTGATCATGTAGATACCAGTAAGTCAATCAGCCACTTCATTTTAAGATCTCCTTTTTCTTTCTGTTGTTTTTTCAAGGTCTAAATAATTATTATCTTTAAGGATTTTACATAGTAAAACCACAAAGCTGCACAAATTAAATAAAAGTAAATTTTACAAATTTAAATATTGTCAATTTGTTCTTTTATTATGACACTCATCATTGTCACATTTGTATGTAATGAGAAAAGATCTGAAACAAGCCTGGTGCTAAATGAAGACACACAATTTCATTCTATAAGATCTCTACAGCACTATCATTTGTGACTCATTAAAGGGCCATATTAGTTAACTTTCTATTGTGCAAAAAAAAAAAAAAAAACAAAGAACCCATCACCAACAGTCACTTAAAGAAGAAAGTTAATTTTGGTTTACTGTTTCAGAAAGAGAGTTCATAATGGTATGCTGGCAGAGCAGAAATCCAAGAGATCAAATCTTCAACTGCACACACAAAGTAAAGAGTGAAAACTGGAAGTGAATCAATAGATTCTCAAGGCCCTGAACTCTCAAAGCCCATGTCCAGTGTCATATTTTCTTTACCAAAACTCCATCCCAAATAAACTTCCTAAAACAGTGCCACTGACCAGGGACTAAGTGACCAAATTCAGAAGTAGAGGCTTGGAGAAAGTAAGTAGCCTGCTTAGAATGTGTGAAAATAAAAGCACAAAGCAAGCTAGTTTGCAGCATATAAAGAAGACATAGCTCTGCATTATTAATGATGTCATATACCAATGCCAAGAACCATTAGAAATAAGGAATGTTTTTCAGTTCTCAAAATTAGGTAATGGAACCTGATTGCATAATAACTAGTATAGAAAAATTCTGCAGAGACAAATTAAAACATCTATTTTAAGATAGTCCAGTGGGTTTGGAAAAGTAACAAAGGTAAATTATTCTATAGTCACATGCCATAAAAGGAAAAGTATAAGATTATCTTTGTTTAGAGTACATTGCAGGGGATCTATGTCTTTCTCTTCATGCCTTATTTCATATGACAGGATAATCATAGGTAATAAAATTTTGTCAGAATAATGTAATGTTCAATAACCTGTTACTTAGAGAAGTTTATCTATATCTGAAAAAATATTTAACATTTTTATCACTCCACAATCTATACTTATACACAGACATGCATTGTACTTTATAAATACATGTAACTAGCACTTTTCAATTAAAAATTGAACTTAAAGGAAAATATCAATGTCACAATATCTTTCTCCTTGAGTCTTTAAAATTTAATGGAGATTTTTCCTTAAGATGTCTAAATAATTAAAGAAGCTCTAAGGCTTAAGGCTAATCTAACACAAAGGAAGAAGAGAATCTAAAAATATGTAAGAACAGAACATATGACTGGAGAAATATTTTCTTTGTGTTATTAAGTATACTGCAGAAGTTAGAAACTGCTCAATTTAATCTAAATATAGCTGATGCAATGAAATAAAATCTAATTAATTTTCCAGAGAAATAAGTACAATAGATTAAATAAAAATATTAAATTTATATTGAGATTATTCCCAGTGGGCATTTGTGATCTCATAGGAATATCACCCAGTTTTCCTGAGTTACTTCTTGTCATCTCTGAAATAACAAATCAAATGAGCATGGAAAAGCCATAAGGTGGTTTTAAATTCAAATAACATCCCTGGAGCCCATCCTCACCAGAGGAACACCAAACCCAGTCTTGATATTAGGATGAGGAAATCAGACTTGCCTGGAGTGATGCTGAGCTGATCCACCTTGGGACCTCTTGCCCTTTCTGGGAAGGGGAGAATGGAATGTGGAAGAGGGAGGCTGAACGCTGACCAGAAGGTGTTGGGGGGGGGAAGGGAGTAGGAACAAGGGGACACATGGATAAAAAAGACTTTATTCTATAAAAAATAAAAAAATAAATAAATAAGAAATCAAATAACATCCCAAATGTAAACATATATATTTTAGTTTGAATCAGTTCTCAATGTAACACAATTAGAAATTCAATTAAAAGTTTTCTTGATGAAACACTTTTATATTTTCAGAAAAATATCAAAAAAACATAGGAAGGGTAAAATGAAAAGAGCTTTGATTATTTAGACACAAAAGCACAAAGGATGAATTAATTTACCGAAACAGTATAATTTTTAATTAAATTACCAAGCTATGTTGTAGATGAAACTATTAGTCCTTATTCATAAAGAAAGAAAGAAATCATTGATATTCAAGGAAAAAGTTACAAAATGATTTAATTGCTGGAATGAATCAACCAGAACTATATTCAACACTGAAAACAAGTTAAAATTATTCAACAACACAAACTATATTAAAAAAATAATCTCTTGGTGTATCTGATAAGTAATGTTAATTATCAACTTGACAGAATCTAGAGTCACCTAGAAGTTAAGCTTCAGGACATGCCCTAGAGAGCTTACCTTTATTAGGTAGTTTGATGTGGAGAGAATCATCATGAAATTGGGTCACAATACCTATACAGCTTTGAGTACTAGACTGAATAAAAGTAGAAAGTGAGTTGAACCTATGCATTCATCATTCTCTGCTTTCCTATGTAGAAACAGTATGACCAGCTGCTGAACTCCCTACTGCCTTGAAGCATCCCCAATGTGATGAACTATGACTTGATCTGTCAGCTGAAATAAAAACCCTTTTCTCCCTTCAGTTGCTTTTTGTCTCAGTATCAAATAACAGGAACAGAAGATATATTAAGATAGAATTTGTTATTGAGAAGTGGAGCCATAGCTGAAATAAATCTGATCATGTTGTGCTAAGACATTGGAAGTTTTTTGTGACTAGAATATGAAAGATTTTTGCTGTTAGAACTAGAAAAGCTATTGAATGCTGGAAGTAAAGCCTAGTAAGAGTTTGGAAGAACTATACTGAAAAAAAAAATGTCTATTATAGAAGCAGGCTCCTGGGATTATAAAGGAGAACAAAGGCTCTGTTCTCCTTAAAGAAGAATATTGATATTTTGGTAGTTATTGATATTTTGACATAAAAGGTAATTATTGATATTTTAACAAAGGATTTGGCTTTACTCTGTTCATATTCCAAAAACCTAACTGAAGATAATGGGTTGCTTTATTGGCAGAACTATTTTTATAGCAATAATATCTTCAGGTTGGTATAAAAGAAGCAATTATAATTGTATACTAATATAATTGGCATCACACAGGAGAAACTATGCTGTAAGGAGAGAAAGAGATAAGTGTCTTGAGAGCAAAACCTTACCCAGAAGAGGCTCTACTCTACTTTATAAAGATGAAAATTCATTTAAAAGAAGCAAGTCTATGCTGAAGGAGTTCTCCATCTCTTGAAAGCAACTGTATAGGAAAGCATTTCTTAAGATTAACACAGAAACTGATACAGTTTTTGTCAAAGAAAGAAAAGACTGCATCTCCAACTGGCTTCAAAACTGAGCAATATCAAGGAGGCATCTAACCTGCAAAGCAGAACTTTACCTCAAAAAGAAAAAAAAAAAAAAAAACGACTGAAATAAAATTGTCATTTCAGTATCATTATGGGACTAGCATAGTAACTACTTTATAGCACTTATTTTTTAATATTTGCATATAGGCATACATGACTGCATTAATTTTATGAATCATGTCTACACAGGTGCCAACAAAGTCCAAAAAAGGCATGAATTCTGTGGATCTTTCCATATAGACAGTTGTGAACTCTTACCCCATGTATGTCCTAGAAACCACACGTACGTATTTTCAAATTATAGTAAGCTCTTAAGGCCAGAGAAATCTCTCCAATCCCAAAGGTTTATTTTGGAAGTTATCATAATGGAAACTTTAATGATTTTAAAAGTGGCTAGTGATCATTTTAGCTATTTCAACTTGTAAAGGGCTTATCAAGAAACCAAGAGGGGACCTGAACTAGGCAATAAAAGCCTAGATAGGTAGTAGACATCTGTAATACCAGTTCTGATAGAGGTAGAGACAAGAGGATTCCTGAACTCCTCTGATGAATCAGTCTACCCAATCAATGGTTTCCAGGCTTACTGGGAGAGCTCATTGTTAGGATTTTGTACTGCTTTGGCCTGGCACTAACATTATCTGGCAGTGAATTTCTGTGAATGCAGAGGCCTCATAGAGGATGCAGTGGAGGCTGTGGCAGATAGAAGGAGACATTTAGATGCTGATTTTATGTAGAAAACCTTATAATTATGATAAAGGGAGGTGTTTATGATTTAACAGAGGAACAGAGGAGGGAGGGGAAAGAGAGAGAGATAAGTAGATAGAGATAGAAATGAGGAGTACTCCGAAGAGAGAAAACAAAGGAAGAGATAGATTCAGAGGTGGAAATTCTTTAAATGGGTCTTGACATCAGAACTCAGAGGAGAGGATAGCTTCAGAGATTAATATTTCTGATTCTTTGATTTTATTTTTAAAAAGTGGTTTATTGATGAAGATGAATGAGGACACAGCATTTATTGTCTGTGGGGATTTGGGATGGAGTCGGAGGATGGATAAGGTCAAGCTGTCATCTTGGAGATCAGACTTTCCCTTGGAGGAGTTGAGGGAAGGCAGGTGGTAGCTAGCTGTCCCCTGGGAGATCTCTAGGCATTTGTCTTTGGAGGAGCTAAGAAATCAGGTTGCACTGGAATCACACAGAATTTGTAAAGATCTAAAAAAAACAGCTGGAAGAGGTTTATGTTTTGTTGCGTCAAAATAAGCTATGACACTCTGTGCTCTTTGCCTGTCTCAGGAAAAAAGGAGCAATGTATACTTTCTTTAACTTCTTCAAGTTGAAATGAGTCTTTTTCTTAATCTGAGCTTAAACCAGAGCACAGAGAGTGCTCACTGAATGAGGGGCATTTATTAGTGTTGGGCCTCCTGCCTCTCACCCATAGCGATGGAGCAAAGATGGCATGGCTTTACAAACTAACACCCATCCCTCATGAATAAGTGAATAAATAAATAAATAAGAGTAATGAAATAACAGCAAAATAGAGGCCAATGCAAAACTTCAATTTCTAGTTTCAACTTGTATATGAATGGCCCAGGCACTCCCCAACACACAGTTAGATAATAAATTGTAAATTATTTTATTTTTTCTTTAGTTATAAAGTAATTTATCATTCAATGTAAATATTCATACTTTACAACTTGCTACTAGGGCAACACTGTTCATTTCACCATAGTTTTAGAAATATATTGTTAGTAAACAAAAAGTAATGTGTAATGAAACCACTGAATTTTAAATATTTCTACATAGATAAAAGTTTATGAAGAAATGAAGTATTCAAAAATAGATAGTATTGAAACACCTTTAAAAGGTGAACATCATAGAATTCTTTGCAAATCTATAAAATTAACTTCAAATACTACCTACACTAAGTTAATAAACAGGACATAACGAACATAAAAATGTATTTTTTAATTTACGAAATTGTATAAGAGCTAAACTTAAAACTCTTAGTGATTAACCTATAGAAGCTTAATTCTTTTTTTTAATTATTATGGACAAAGTCTCATTTTTAATCCATGTATCCCCTTGTTCAAACTCCCTTCCCCCTCCCTCCCCTCCCAGTCACTCTCTCTTCCTCCCATCTCCTTATCTCCTCTCCAGCAAGGGCAGGAGGTGGCAAGGTCCCAAAGGTGGCTTAGTTCAGCATCCACTCCAGGCATATCTGCTTTCCTCACCCCAACATCAAGACTGGGTCAGGTGTTCCTCTGGAGGGAATGAGCTCCAAGGTGCCAGTCCAAGGTGTTTCAGATCCCAAGCTGTTCAGTGGTTGTGGTTTGCAGTTTGGGAATGCTTTGCTTTTAGTTTAAAGTCCACTAATGTTTGAGTACATCTCCTGGTTATCTTTCTGTATACTGTGAATATCATTCTTTAAATAAAGACATTGTTTTGGCCTATGGCAGACATCTTAGAAATAGTCAGGGAAATCAAAGCATAGATAGAAGAAGGAGGGCAGAATCAGACAGAGATGCAATCTAGCTGAGATGAAGAAACAAATAAAGAAATACGTAAGCCATGGGCCACATGTCAGGACAGATTAATGAAATGGGTTAAATTACAATGAGAATGCTAGCTAGCAATATGCCTGAGCCATAAACCAAACAGCATGAAATTGATACAAGCATATGTATGTTTCTTTGAGACTTTGGGATTGCTGGTCCAGATAAGCAGCTAAGCAGCAACGAGCAGGTTTAAACTGTGGGGCTAATCTGGGCCAGAAATCTCATTTCTACAAATGATGCCCAACATGAGGCATGAACACCCATATAAAGCCGGAAAAACTTTAAAAAGTTATCTAGAGCACAGAAACAAAGCCAAAAGCAGTTTCTGAGTCGTATCTCTGAAGTGAGTTGTAGTATAGAGTAGTGTGCATGCTTGAGCTACAAAATGCCGACAAGCTTTTGGCATGCAGCTTAAGCAGCAACAAGCTGATTCCCAAAGTACCACAGAAAACTAAATATAAGCAGCTAGCTGCATATGATTGATTTAAAGTTTCTGCTTCTATTGAACAAAATGGGAACAGAGCCGAAGATGGTTTCTTGATAGCAGCATATTCTGGGACTGCTCTGTTTGGTAGCAGCAAGCAGATGCTTAGGCTTCTTTAAGTGTGGCTTCCAGACTCAGCATTAGAGGCAAAAATTCTGTGGCTCTTTAGGAGACCCTGTTGGCAAATACTTAAATGGAGTTCAGTAATGGCAGGCTGCGGGACTCTACTTGGTGGTAGTGTGGACCCTAAGATTCCCCAGAGTAGGGGTGGAAAATAGCTCCATAATATTTAATAGTGATTGCTTCCTAGAATTGGAAAAATAAGCACAGCTCTAGTGCCTTCACCATGTTGAAAAGCCGAGTGTGACAAAGTCATCAGTCAAAGCAGTGCTGTGAGTCTACCATTTTAAAAGCTCTTCTGGTTAGAAAATGACCAATGATCTGTAATAAAACAGATTTAGATGGAGAAAACCTCTAAATGTGTTACAGTATGTGTAAAAAGGAATATGTAGGCTGGAAGAGAAAAGCAAAAGGGTAGAGAAATTTCCTTAAACAGAGAAAAACAAATATAAAAAGTCACGCAAAGATAGAAAATACAAAAAGAGTTTGGATTATGGTTATTACTGTGTTTTCTATTAATTTTTTAACTGTTAATGAGCTAACTGCAGAAAGACAATTGATTGCAAAGGTTGCTAAGTTAAATTATGTATATATATATATGCATATATATATATATAAGATACCTTGATTTTGAAATTTGTGTCTAAGGATATTTTTCTTTGGAAAAAAGTTTTCATAGAAGATGAGAACCTGTAGATTGCTTCCAAGCTATTATGGTTTGGTCAACAAAGACCCCCCCCCCGGAAAAAAAAAAAACACTTTAATTGGAAAAGAAGGCCACATCAGCTTCAATGCTCCAATTAAGATAATTTAGTCTTAAGAACCCATGACATTGCCAATGCCTCTCAATCAGCAGGAGGTAGAGAAGAAAGGAAAGCTATGTCTAAATTTCCAAAATATAGTTTATTAATGTTTGTTTTCAATATAAACAATTAATTATCAAAGTCACTCACTTTATGAAAAAGGGAAGATATAATAGAGAAATAATTTAAAAAGATTACTATATTTACTTTGATCCAAAAATCAGCTGTTAATCTAAAAAATATATTGTATTTGTATGAATTTTGTTTTGTTGATATAAATTTAAGGTCAATTTTGTTTTACTGTATATATATATACATATATATCTGTTGTAGTATGTTTCCTGGCCCGTTTTGGGCCGGAGATTTGGACCTGGTGCGAGGCGGCTTTTGTCCCCCAAAGAAATGAATCACACGCTTATATCCTTTACATTGTTTGGCCCATGTCTTAAGCACATTACTAGCTATCTCTTTCATCTTAATTCAACCCATTTCCATTAATCTTCCCACCACGTGGCTCAGACCATAGCTGGCCTGTATCTCTTACATGTCTGTCTTCTTCGGGGTCAGATGGAGCCTGACTTAACTCTACCCTTCTAACTGCCTGCTTGCACTGATTCTCCACCCACTTCTACGGTGCTGTGCATAGGCCAAAACAGTGCTTTATTTACAGCATCCAAAGAACATTCCACCATTCCACCACATATGTCTACTCTTGTTTAAGGTACTATGTTTATGCAATTTCTTGTAATGTGTAATTAAAAATGCAGCTTATTAGTCATCTGTGATAACCAAACTTATAGTCATATAAGTTAGATTTGTTAAGTATACAAAGATACATTTCTTTTCCTTTTTTTTTCTTTTTTTTTTTTTTTTTTTTTTTTTTTTTTTTTTTTTTTTTTTTTTTTTTTTTTTTTTTTTTTTTTTTTTTTTTTTTTTTTTTTTTTTTTTTTTTTTTTTTTTTTTTTTTTTTTTTTTTTACTTGATGTGTTTGGTTATTTTACCCCCATAACAAAATTCTGAGAAACAATTTGAAGTGAGAAAAAGTTTCAAGTTTCAATTGTCTCATGGTTTGAGGGATCCAAGGCCAGATGTTTTCATTGCTCAGGGTGTGTATGGTTGAGGTAGTTTGTCATGCATGGCAGCAGACATGTGTAGTGGAAGAAGTTGCTCAGTTCATAGGGCACAGGAAGTATAGATATGGGGAACTAGATAGGTAAATAAGTTACATTTTACCAGTGCATAGTCCCAGTGTCCCACTACCCCCATACTAGGTCCCATGCTTTATTTCCAATATGTACACCAATTTAACAAGTTATGAATCCATTGAGAGAAATTAATTTGTTGATAATGTGAGAAGCATTGCCTTACTTAGGGTTTCTATTGCTGTGAAGAGACACCATGGCCATGGCATCTCTTAGAAAAAAGTATTTCATGAGGTGGCTTTCATTTTCAGAGGTTTTTTTTTTTTTTTACTTCTTTTTTTTTCTTCTTTATTTATTTTGTAATTATCAAGAAAAACAGTAAAATGAATTTAAAATACTGATAAGTTAACAATAACTATAAAGAAGATAAAAATCATAAACATAACTTATCAAGAGTGATAATACAAATAAGATTGCTACACATATATTTACTTTGTGTTCAGCTTTACCTCTGAATTTTTTTTTCCATCCCTGTATATCCTTATTCAAGGTCCCTTCCCCCTCCCGCCACATCAGGTCATTTTTTTCTTCTCCACAAATCTCCATCCCCTCCCTGGGCAGGGAGCAGACTGTCCTATGGTCCCACTGACCCAATAATGCTTGAATCAGTCTCCACTCCTGGCAAATCCAGTTTTGTCCCCCCTCCCTCATGAGTGAGTCAGGTGTTCCTATAGTTGGAGTGGGGTCCAAAGGGTCAGTCCAGGGTGTTTCTGATCCCAAGTTGTTCAGTGGTTGTGGTTTGCAGCTTGGGCATGCTTGGCTTTTTTCTTGTTTGCTTGTTTAGAGACCACTAGTGAGTGAGCACATCCCCTGCTTATCTTTCTGAGTTTGTGATAACCTCGCTCAGGAGGATATTCTCCAAATCCATCCATTTGCCTGCGAATTTTAGGATATCATTTTTTCTTACTGCTGAGTAGTATTCCATTGTGTAGATGTACCATAGTTTGTTAATCCATTCTTCAGTTGAGGGACATCTAGGTTGTTTCCAGGTTCTTGCTATTACAAAGATACATTTCAGTTTGATAAATAATCTTCAAACACTTCAAAGACCTCCAGAATATGGCATTTAAAATATTTGAAGAACTTAAACTTTTCTAGAAAGTAAAACAGCACTTCTCCTAAAAGCAAATCCACTTCAAGAGAATGATGGATATTAAAGAAACTCCATATGGAATTTACTTTCTTTGTGGCAACAGTTAGGTTAGCCACTGGACAGGAAACTGTTTTTGTGTTGACAGCTTGACAGTATGCTGTATAAACTGGATATACAGGACTTATAGGAAACTGACCTCTGAACTTTTGCTGAACAACCTAATTTGGTCCTTAAGGTTCTTGCTTTACAAAGAAAAATGTCAGATATCATTTGTGACACAAGGAAAAGTGAATAACAAATTATGCCAGAATGGGCAGAGCAATCCTTCAGATTTCCTTCTTCACTGAAAGGTATGCCAGAAACTCTAGGCCTATAGGCTGAAGATGGATGCCCCAATGTTACAAAGAAACTTTGGGTAACTGTCCAGGCATACAGGTGTTATCTCCATCATTTCTAGATTGTGGAAGTTGCTTTCACTTTCTGTTTACTTGGGTAATATTATACTCTTCCGTGATTTTTGATAAGTTGAAGATTAGTTATCAGTATAGTTTTCTTATTATAAAAGGTATATTAAATATTAAACTTTAGACTCACAAAGATAAAGTAGATGATAAAATATGTGGTGAAATATTTCAGGTGAATTTTTTATTGTTGTTATTGTTTAATTTTGGTTTTTTGTTTGTTTTCTATGTGTCAGGGTTTAAGAAGTTTGTAATTGCAGATGATGATATCTGGTAATGTTTTTGCTTAGTGAGTAATTTTTCTTTTGTTTTGTTTCCATTCTAGTTCTTAGGAGATTATGGTGGCTTTTTGCTGACTGGTAGATTATTCTGAGATCCTTATAGTTGTAACCCCTGAACATTTTAGGTAAAATGTGTTCCTAGAATTTGGACCTAATAGGAATGGGGATGGGCTAGGAGCCAGGCTGAGCTGGACCACAAATGAGAAGAAAACCTTTTTCCATCAGAATTCACTGGGTCATCTGGGAATGTGATGTCAGAGAGTGTGGAGAGGCTACAGTAAATTGTCCGATACTGAGGTGGCCATGAAAATGTGAGAAGTGGAAATGGAGAAGAAAAGACAGCACAGTATTTGGTTTGCCTTACTGCTTAGCTGACTTACTTTTTTCTTTGTTTTATTTGACTAACAGGTTCCCGAGAAAGCCTACTGGACTTGGGTCTAGAATAATAAAATAAGTGGAGAGAGAGGTTTAAGGAAATCTACTGGATTTTTTTTTTTAGATGGAAGCAGAAAGGGAGGGTCACAGATGGTCTGTTACAGAAGTTGGGGTGAAATGGGGAATTGAATTTAGATGAATGGAAGGAGAGCTGAAAATTATTAGTTGGCTTACCTCTTTTTGTGGCTTGAGGAGTATATGGCATGTTTATGAAAAATAGCACTGTTCAAAGGCATACAAACAGATGGGGTGAATAAAAATACCCTTTATATAATTTATGTGTTTATGTGAACATGGTTTAGCAAAGGCCAAAGTAGATTCTGAATTGTTACGTAATCTGTGTGTACCTCAGCTAAAATACCCATCTATCCAGTATCAGATGATTTATGCTCATATTTTACTGGTTAAGTTAGGGTGGGTAGAAAACTAGATTAGAGTAGTATTTAGAAGTAAGTACTTTTATAATATTTAGAAATTGATGAAATTATCACTCTAGGTTAATGAATAAATCTTTAAATTCAATTAAAATTGCATAGGATATGACTTATTTTTTCAATAGTTATCTTTAGGAATTATTGTTTGATGTGTTAAGTTACTTTCCCTTTCCCACTCAACAGACATGATCTAATGATATCCTTGTGGAGTTTCAATTTTAATTTTTAGATTGATACATCTCAAATTTCAAAGAAAAGAATAGTTATCCAGGAGAAACTTTACCATATAAGCAGTATGTTTTGAATCGATCTTCATCTCCAATTAAACTTAAGAAGAAAGAGACTGGTTCTTTATGCAGTAGTATGTAAATTTTATAGAAACTATATTTTATAAATGCAAATTTTAAACATTTATATCATAAAGTGATATGCTCTTTTGAAACTTTAGTGGTAAGACATGCAAAATCCTCTTGTACAAAGTTTCAATCAACTGATATTTTAAATTATATATTACATTTATCAATATTTATTTGACGTTTTTACATTCAAGTAGAATATTTATTATTATAATTATTGTAAATCACAAAGATTTTTTTCCAGATGAATTTCCATTCTTATCATAATCTCCTAGATAATTATGTTCCAAGTTCTAAAATGTATTTTTCAATAATCATGGCTTATGAATATCTTTAGTTTTCTTGAAAAGTTCTTTGTACTTTCTTTTTCATTTAGTCTTCTCATTAACTGCCACTTTGTAAACTGAATAATTGTAAATATTAAACCAAGTAAAAATAAATATGTTTTTGACATGGCTAACATCTGGTTTTTAATCATAAACATATGGCTCAAATTTTTTTGATATTTTGTTATTGTTCCCATGTAAATCATAAATCACAGTAATAACTCAAGGCTTTACAGCAAAAATAACTAATTACCTGACTGATTGAAAAAGCTAACAAGCAACACCACAGTTTAAAAGTATTTTTAAAACAGGAAAAAATACTTTATTAAAAACATATATTAAATTTTTTTAAAAGATTAATAAAACATTAAATATATTATATATGAACACAAACATATATATGTTTATTTTTATTTTTGTCTTCATTTGAAAATTGATTAGATCATTAATTTATTCTTACTCCAGGGAATATGCATACAAGGTGAAGATTAAATTGTATATATTTAAATAAATAGTTGCAGATATAAATATGCAAAAGTAAATTACAGTTAACCTACACATTTAGAGAAAAAGTTAATTACAAAATCTTTTTTCTTTTTTGTTTCTTTATTTAAATTAATCAAAGAGTTTATACTTTTAATTAAATAAAGCATAATATGATAAAATAAAAATCATCACATTTAAGTTGAACAGTGTAAACCAACAGAAGGAAAAGAACCCCAAGAATAGAAACTAGATTAATATTTTTGACATTCAGAAAGCAATAGTTACCAAATTATTGTTACATCTTGAGTTCTGTTAGTATATTTATTATTCTTCTTTCTCGTTTTCTATTTATTTAAAGAGATTTTTTTCATATATATCATGGATCCCCCTCCCTTTCCTTCTACTGTTTCTTCCTTGGACTATCTCCACCCCACCCCTTCATCTATTTTTCAAGGAGGGCAAGGAGTCCCAAGGCGGGTTAGTTTAGTCTGGCATATCCAGTTGAGGTAGATTGAAGTCCCTCATCTCAGTATTAAGTCTGGGATGGGTGTTCCTTTGTAGGTAATGAATGGGCTTCTAGATGTCAGTTTATGCACAGGAACATAGCCTGATCCTACTGCAAGAGGCTCCACAAACTGCCTATGCCATTTGACAGTCATTTACCTTTGCTTAGTTCTTTTCGCTGAAGGTTCCTCAGCAATTGTTTCTGAGTCAGTGAGCTCCCAATAGGTCCAGTCAGCCATCTCTGTAGGTATCTTCCTCAATAGCTTGATCCCTTTGCTCATATACACACTCCTCTCACTTCAGCTGGACCAAGACCTCGACCTGGTGCATAGCTGTGGATTTCTGTTTCCACCTCTATCCATTGCTGGATGAAATTTAGGGTGGTCACTCATTTGATTATAGGGAAGTCCTGTTTAGGCACCCTCTCTACTATTACTTGGAGTCCTAGCCAGGGACATCTTGTGGGTGTTTGGAGGTTTCCTTAGTACTAGGTATCTTTCTTACCCCACAGTGGCTCCTCTATCAAGGTAATCATTTCTTTTTTCTCCCTCTTTGTTTCTCCTCTCACTCACTCATATCCTTCTCTCATGATTTGTTCCAACCTCTTCTTGCTCAGTCCCACTTATGATCCCAATTCACTTAGGAGATCTTCTCTACTTCCCCTTCCCAGGGGGATCTCTAGATGTCTCTCTTAAGTTCCTTCTGTTATCAAGCTGTTCAGGGGTTGTGGTTTGCAGCTGTGATATTCTTTGCTTTTTGTCTAAAATCCACTTATGAGTGAGTACATACCGTGCCTATCTTCCTGAGCCTGTGCTACTTCACTCAGGAGGATATTCTCCAAATCCATCCTTTTGGCTGTGAATTTTAAGATGCCTATTTTCTTTTACTGCTGAGTAGTACTCCATTGTGTAGATGTACTACAATGTGTTAAACCATTCTTCAGTTGAGTAGCATCTAGATTGTTTCCAGGTTTTGGCTATACAATAATGCTGCTATGAATGTAGTTAACATTCCTATTTCACCCTTTCTCTTTTATGTAGCTTATGCTGGTATCATCATGACTTTCAAGGCATGGTTGAGAAACAGAGAGTAGAGATTACCATTACAAGGGAATTAGCCTCCGCTCCATATACAGAAAATTTGACATCTACATTTTGAACTTGTCCTTTGATGATGCAGCATGTGGCATTAACTTTTGTAGAAGACATTACTTGTTCTTTTTAAGTACTAGTCAGGATCTTTATGGTGGAAATGTTCTCTGTATGCTGTAAATAAAGGACTGTTTTGGCCTATGCACAGCACTGTAGAAGTGGATGGAGAATCAAAGGACAGGCAGGTAGGAGAAGGGCGGAGTTAGCTAGTCACCATCCGACCCATGAAGGAGGAACATGTAAGAGGTACAGGTGAGCCACAGGCTGAGCCACGTGGCGGGAAGATTAATAGAAATGGGTTTATTTAAGATGAAAGAACTAGCTAGTAATGTGCTTAAGACATGGGCCAAACAGTATAAAGTATATAAGTATCTGATTTATTTCTTTGGGGGACAAAAGCTGCCGCGGACCAGGTTCCAAACCTCCACTGTAGGCCAGGTTTCAAAACTGCGGTCCTAAAAAGGGCCCGGGAAAACTTTTTACAACAGATCTTCTTATGAAAATATTTTACAAATGTCCTTAACATCATCTTTCTGTGAGGGACACCTGAACCAGTCTTGATATTGGGATGAGGAAATGGAACTTGACTGGAGTGGATGCTGAACTAAGCCACCTTGGGACTTCATGACCTTTCTGGGGAGGGAATGAGGAGAAATGGAGAAGAAAGAGTGATTGGAAGGGCTCGGGAGGGGTAAGGGAGTTTGAACAAGGGGATATACATGGATTAAAAAAATGAGACCTTATTCAAAGATTAAAAAAATAAAAATAAAAAATAAATAAATGCAAAAGTAAAACATCTACATGAAGCAACAGAGTAAAGAATTTATTATCTAGAAATTAAATAACTTTTCAATAAAATTCTTATCTTTTAAAAATAAAGTATCAGAACATATCAATAAAAAAATAATCTGTTTATTAAAAAATGTGCTACTATCCCTGTAAAGTTCTTAGCTATATATGTGATTTATATGTGATAAATGATATAAATTTATTTTATAAAATAAAAACCTTTATAATATAAATACAGCTCTTTTGACACATATATTGAAGGCACTACAAATGTTTAATGTATCAATAATAATAAACATAATCTGAGCAAAATAGACCAGTGAACCATTATAATATGTTTATTTAGAGATATCAAGGAGCACAAATTTGGATTTTTTAGTTTATTAAAAACTTTTCGAGCAACTTTTATTAGATAGACAAGAGCCACAAGTAGTACTTAAATTTTGCTTTAGGATCATTTTGCATTAAGATTCAATTCCAAGTTTGATTGCCAATTTTTGTTTGGGATATCATTGTTATAACTTCATTTTGTCTGTTCTATACCCTGACTATCATATTATGTGACATTATTGTGTAAAAGATAACATTGTCATTGAATTCTATATGTTTCTCAAAAGTTGAAGACATTTTGACATGTCACATGCTTGGTTACGTTTCCATCACTAGTCATTTAAAAAGACATATTTTTTTAAATTAATTTCTGTTAATTTTGTAGACTATAGTATATTTGCATCATGTCTTCTCCACTTCACTCCCCAAAAATGCTCCCATGTAGCCCTTCATTTTTATCTTTCAAATTATGGTTCTCTTTCATATTGTTTAGATATATTATATATAAATTTATATTTCTAAACACATAAATACAATGTACTCAGTTTGTATGTTGTTAGTTTAATGTTTATGTTTTTAGCACTAACCACTTGATATTAAATAACCAATTTGTGCTGTCTTCCCTGAAAAAGACTATTTCTCCAACTCTAAGCATTTCTTAATTGTCTATGATTATCTTTGTTGGGCTGTCCTCTCTCCATATTATTTTTTAAAATTTTTCATTTATTAAGTCAATGTTTTACACATTTGTGTACCAAGGGATACATGCAAAAACAACTCTAGAATGTAAGGCACAGATATCATTACAGAAAACTGGATGGAAAGATTGTAAGAATTATAAGCCCAAGGAGTTTGCTGTGAGAGTGTGACTCCTAATAAAGACAGAAGCCACACCCACAAAGATTCACCAACTCAATATTTTATCTATAATACTATCTTTTCTCATTTTTTCTATTAAAAGGAAAAAAATGTGTGTGGCTTGAGTAGATTGTGCAGCTTCTGGCCGTGGGATCAGGATTTATGTTTAGTGCATGAACTGGCTTTTTGTAGCCCATTCCATATAGAGGGATATCTTGCTCAGCCTTCATATGGTGGATGGGGTAAGTCCTGCTGCCTCAACTTGATATACAGACCATATTGAGTCCTTTCCCTCTCTGAGAAGGAGATAAGGGGTATGGAGGAGAGAAGCTGGAATCTAGTAGGAGGAGTAGAGGGAAGGGGAACTGTGGTTGGTATATAAAATTTAAAAAAACTTTCAAATAAATAAAAAGGAAAAAACCAAAAAAGTTAATTTTATTTGAAGAGATGTAGAAAGTACATGCATTAATAAGAAAAATAATATTTTAACATAAGTATACATTGTAAATTGGTTAGATATTAAGTTAGTTGAATATACATATGTCTTCAAATGTAATTTTTATGAATAAACTCAAAATATTTTCTTCTACTTTTCTGAAAGATTATGGTTAAATAATTTTACCACCCTGTACAATAGCTTCTTTCCTTTCTCTAACTGTATTTAAATATTTGTTGGTCACATTTACCAGATGAAAGAATAATAGAACAAAGTAAAGTATTTCTGCTATTATTTGTTAGTAATTTTTAAAAAATAAGCAAAAGAATAACAATGATAATATTTGAAGTTTTTAAGGTAAGGTATTGATTGATATTTTTATATGTGTTTATCTCAGATAAAGCTTGCTGTGTAAAAAATTTATAGTTTATAAAATATTTACCTATATTTCATAGATATGGCCTATTTTATTTCATGAACAAAAAATGTTTTCTGCTACCAAGTTTTTCTGAGGTCACAAAGCTACATGCTAGATTTAAACTACTAGATAAAGATTTTTCTTCCCCAAGGCAACAGTAACATTACAATTTTGAAACATGGACAGAGAAAGAAAATTGATACACAGTGAGTGTTGATAGACAGCTGCACAGAATTTTTCATACTACAGTAGAGTAATTATTCAGTTCATATTGCATAGACAGTTGAATTAAATTTCAGATTCATATAATAATGCAATAAGGGGAGAATAGTATATATTAAAGAATCACCAGAATGTATTTACAAGTCAATGAACTTACTATGTGTTAGGAGACTTTACACTAGCATGCTTAGAAGACAGGCATTAAAATCTCTAGCCTACCTTTCAATTTGTGTGTTTCTTTTTTTCTTCTTTTTTTTTTTAGTATGAACAAAGTGTCATTTTTATCCATGTACCTGCTTGTT
This sequence comes from Sigmodon hispidus, assembly GCA_004025045.1. Classification (NCBI taxonomy): domain Eukaryota; kingdom Metazoa; phylum Chordata; class Mammalia; order Rodentia; family Cricetidae; genus Sigmodon; species Sigmodon hispidus. The sequence continues at coordinate 124,522 of PVIH01004058.1, read as the reverse complement.
CAAACTCCCTTCCCCCTCCCATCCTGCCCCAGTCACTCTCTCTTCTCCCCATTTCATTATCTCCTCCATTACCTCTAGTCAGGTGCATATCATGTGTCTTTCCTCAGTCTTAGGCTGAGTAAAACCAACTCTAAATGACAGCCTCATTATTGTGTAGTAGGGCAGGTAAAGTGTTAAAGGGTATGGGCAGCTATGGAAGTTATATCTCAAAATTAAACATTTTCTTAAAGTGATGTGGAGAAGAGAGAGTGACTAGAAGGAGCAGGAGGGGGAAGGGAGCTTGAACAAGGATATACACGAATAAAAAATATGACTTTATTCATAATTTTAAAAAACTATAAAAAAGAGCCATATAGAACAAACTGTTTTAAAACGAGAATCAAATTATAAGGATGCTAGTATAGCCATTTCTTGGTACCACAAGAGAGACACAAATCTCATTGATTTCTCTATTCAAAGGTTCAACATTATATACTGTGTGTGTTTTAGCTAATAGCAGTAATGTCTAAGTCTAAAAGGAGCATGAGTGTCTTAATAAATACTTTTATTGTATCTTTAATATGTCAGAGATGTGGTTTGGTTTTTATTTTTTAAAGTTTTGAGGCAGGGACTTACATATCTCATTACCTTCAAGAAAGACCATTACGCAAGTGTTTTTGTTTTAATTACATTCATTATTCTAGTCCTCTAATATCATTCAGTACTCTACCAGTGACAAAATCTGGCAGATTTTAGGGCCATCATCTTGGCTCTGTAATCTCAAATCGTTCCTTCTAAATAGACCTGGTAAAATGAAGAAATAGAAGCAGCTCAACTCTTGTCCTGTATATCATTTCTTTTTTATTGTTTTTGAAAATTATTATCTAACATTATATAAAAAAGCAAAACATTCAAAATTCAAAATAGATAACAAAAAACCCTACAATAATAAAACTTCTCTTTTCTCTAAAATACATGAAACATAAAACATAAAATTTTATTAAGCTACTATTAAAATATATGCTTTCCATTTTTTTAGGTGCAATGAGTTGATGTGAAATGTTCAAATGTATTTTAATTCATTCTTATAAAAGAATGAAGAGGGAAACTGGAATTTTATTTGAACTTAAAAAATATAAATCAGATAAAGACAATAATTAACACAAATCAAATCTTCTAATTAATTTTCCATTGTAACCTGTGTTTATTTTGAAACCCACAGTTATGTGTGAACTCATCCATCATCAAGAACATGTGCCTATGCCTGGTGGGGATGTGTTTTTATATTGTACCTAATGGATTTTAATAAAAGAGCTGGATTTTTAAGTCTTTCTTGTCACCTGAGACTATGACTCAGTCTACCATAAGCAATGCTTTATCTGAATTTACCTCTGAACTGTTTCAGAAACTTCTTTCAAGTTATAATTGGAGTAGAAATTCACTTTAGGGTAACATATATATGTAATTATAAAATATGAATTAGATTCCATATTACTTACTTACTTACTGAAAATGTAGTAAAATGGTTGTAGTCTGGGTCACATTTGGTTAGCAAGATAGGTAATGAGAGAGAGGGCTTATCAAAGCTTTGGAGGACTCGAATTTCTGTGAGAATGTTCACACAGTTGCTGCTAAATGAATGGCATGGCTTCCTAGGTAAACCTGTGCTGACACGAGTAAACAAATAAGATTTACAGTGGCTGTGAAATGTGCCATTGATTTAGTGACTTCCAAAATAAAAATTTATTAACAGTACTTTATGTATTTTAGTTTGTTATAGATAGTATTAAATGGTCATAGAAGAATTTCAAGGAAATATTCTGAAACCTATAAACTCAAAAAAAAATTAAAAGTTTTACATAGGGGAAAGGTTAAATAACTAATTGTCTATAAATCATTTCAGACAAAGGCACATAATACTTAAAGACATCTAAGTCACAAGGTAGAAGTCAAAGAAAAGATAAATAGGTACTTTGACATTTCATTGTCAACTTTTGACATTTCATTGTCAGTTTATGCATAGCCACATTATTTGAAATTGGCTGCTGCTGTGTTGGCCTCTTCCTTTATCTCATTGCCTACTAATATGCACATGGTCTTTAATGTGTCTTTAAGGCTCAGTTCACAAGATCCTATTATCTCAGGCTTGTTCGGATCCCTGGCAGTATGGTGTTTTAGTCATGTAAATTTAACATTTCCCAGTATTCATCATATAGAAAATACTTAAATATAGTTTTATCTATCATTTAGATACAATATATGCCCTTATATTCTCATATGCTGTTCATTTGCCCATCTTTAATGTAAGTATACATGAATAATTCCTTACTGACTAAATTATAGTAGTTGCTAAATCTGTTTTATATACAAAAGTAAATGGATATCACTAAGACGTTTAATCACATACAATTTAAATTCTCTTTCTTTTTCTACTAACTTCTAAGGTAAAATCTTAAACAAAATGTGAAACTCAAAATGGACTTACACTTCTACCAGACCATTATTTATGATATAATAATGGGTATTGAATAATTATCTTTTCAGATTAATTATATCTCTCTTTGCTATGCTATTGAATTCATTTCCTAACTTTAATTCATTATTACTTGCTCAACTTATTACATTCATGTCATTTCCATTTTTTAGTGTGTTCTCTGAAACAGAATAAATCTGTTTAGAAGAATGTATTATAATTTTCGATTGTCATAGTCCCATTCATTTATTCTACATATCCAACAGGCATTTTCTTCTATATTTTGACAGTTTCAGCTCTACTGAAATATTCATAATGTTCCCAGCCTTGAGCGGTATATTCTTTAGAAGGTTCTGTAAATTCAGAATGCATCAAGAGAATAAGGAATTTCAAGTTATTTTAACTGGTTTGCGTTGAACAAAACAAAACATTTATCAAATTACAGGGAAGTTGTCAGAGGCATAATAGAGCAATAGTGTTCTCTGCAGAAAAAAGTAACTAATATTTCATCTGCAGAATAACATTTTATGAAAATTATATTCCTATAATTTTCAAGACAGAAAGAAAAAGTAGATATGTTATATGAGGATATAAGAACTGTATTTACTGTCTATTAAATGTAATTTGTTGTAAAATAAATTTGTTTGGGCTCCTTTGATATATTGGGCATTTATAATGCTTAAGGTATGAAAGTAAAACACCACACACTATCAACTATGTAGCTTATAAGATTAGTTCATTCAAATTATATGTTATTCACATTCAGTGGGCATAAAAAATTTGTTCTATTTTTAGAAGTTTTCTGAGTATATTTATATTTATAAAAATACTTTGTCATCATAAAAATATAACCTATCATTTATACCTAGTAAATTAAACAACTGAGATTTTACAATATTCTGAAACTAAGAAGTAATTACATCATAATTCCATAGCTATGAGAAGAATACAAAATATTCCTGGGTCAGAGATAAATGATAATTTATTACTTAAAGATGTGGTCATTTTGGATATACTATAACTTACTTATGTATTTTGTATATTAAATCCTACATGGTGACATTGTAGTCTTATTAGTATATGTGATCTTCAGGTAAACCCACATCTTCTGTAGTTAGAACCAAAAGAAGAAACCTGATTTTAGGCAACTAAATCTTTTATACCAACTCCTCCTAGTTTTTTCCAACCCTTATTTGTTACAGAGATAGGTATGTTGATATTTGTTGTAGTAATACTCTGTTTCATAATTAGAAAATCCTTTTTTCCAAGTGGAGGAACTACTTTTATCTCTCATTGCTATACATAGTCTTTAGAAAGAAACTCAGAATGAAATTCATCAATGCCTCTGCTTATAATATTATGTTGAAACAAAATGGATTCATGCATAACTGACCTGTAGCATATGACTACCCCATTTGGTTTATAAAGGTTTACATATTTTATGAGTATGAGCGTTTTGTGTGCATGTATGAATGTGCACTGTGTACATGTGTGGTGTTTGAAGAGATAAAAGAAGGTGCCAGATCCAATGGTACTGGAGTTCTAAACTATTATAAACAACCATATGGGAGCTGAGAACTGAACTTGGGTCCTCTGCAATAACAGCAATACTCTTATCTTAGATATTGTTTTAGCTCCTATCTCATTTTGTTTTACATATCATATAAAAACAAAATATTCACCTGTTATATAAAAACATTATACTCTATTTCTAACTCATTATTTTTGACATAGGTAAAACTATTAAACTAGTCTAGAAATAGTTTTCAGGGAGAAAATTAAATTTAAAGACTTATGCATAAAATAAATACATATTACACTGTGGATTAAACTAGAATTTTTGCCCTACAGTAATGGAAAGGACCATATCTACAAGGATATACATGGATAAGAAATATGACTTTCTTCATAATAAAAAAAATAACAAAAATAATGGGGAATGAGACATTTATGTCATTATACCATTATGTGTTAATGATTAAAGGCAGATTAAAATTTCATCTCAATAAATAAATAAATAAAACTTCCTTAGGAGCTTCATAAATGACAGTTTCTTGGACTTAGACACAGACATAGTATGCAATATATCTAATATAATGACTTTGAAACTAGAGAATTTTAACCAACCATAAATGGGTACGAGCTTAAAATATTAAACTGATAGCATAGAAAACCTAAGGATAATGCTTGATAAATATTAGAAATAAAGAAGGTGTCACACTATACAGCAAAACCTGAATACTATAAATAAAATCTAAATTGGCTGAAGTATTTGTTTCATTTATTGACTACATATACACCTACCAATTTTTAGGGTAAGCTGTCTGAAATCTTGTATGACATAAATACTGTAGCTTACCTTAACCCAGTTTCTGATATTTAGAATTCTCTGTCATAGAAAAATCCCACTCAAAAAAAATAGCAAGCATAATAAGTCAATTTAGAAAACAGGGTTATACATAACAACCAGAGAGATTTTTCTCAACAACACAAATTAGTTTTAATTATTATTTTAACATACTACATTTTAAAAAGTTCATAAAATGCATAATTACCTAAAAATGAAGAGAATAATTTAATAAGAGTGAAATAAATTTATCTATAATTAACTTAATTAATTAAAAAGTTTGAAACAATCATGCTTTAGAAAGGTGTGTTTTTGTTTTAGCATAGTGACCTGAACCCAGGCCCTAGTGATGTATACCTACAACCCATACTACTCAGGAAAATAAAACATGAATGTCTGAAAATTAAAGGTAATTCTGAGCAATTTAAAAGATCTTCTGTTTTAAAATGCAGTAAAATGAATTTGAGGATATTAGCTCAATTCTATGGGTAGTTGGTCAGAGTACATGCAGCTCTGAGTTCAATTGCAGTACATCAAAAAAAAAACTAAAATTGTTTCCTAAAATTGTTTTCCCAGTCTACAATAAGCTACATACACACACACACACACACACAGGCTTTCAAATGAAGAAACATCTAAAAAAGTCATGACATTGTTAATAGTAACAATCTAAAATTAAAACAATTTAAATATGCTACCTAGTAAAAAGACAAAAACTAAGACAGTATACTGTGTATTGAATAATATGGTAGATAAAATACTAATGTATATTACATACTAATTGGTGTATGATGGCAACAACACAGTATGCTGCCATGATCAGATAATTGTAGTCTGGGCTACTAAGAGGGCAAAATTAGATGAATTTTAATTTCAAATCTTTCCTCATCTCCATAGTCTTTTCTTATCTAATAAGACTACTGTATAGACTGAAGGGGTTAATATAAATAATAGAAAAAATTTTAATTGATTTTTCATAATTAAGAAATTCACTTTTCTAATTTTTGAAAATTATTCAAACTTAGTTTCTTATGAAAAACATTTTTTCTCTGAGATTTTACAACTTTGTGACATGTCTCAAAATTAAATATAAAGATGCACAGTCACATTCCAAAGGCATTAGCTCAACTATGTTCGTAGCAGCGTTATTTGTAATAGCAAGAACCTGGAAACAACCTAGATGTCCCTCAACTGAAGAATGGATTAACAAATTGTGGTACATCTACACAATGGAGTACTACTCAGCAGTAAGAAAAAATGATATCCTAAAATTTGCAGGCAAATGGATGGATTTGGAGAATATCCTCCTGAGCAAGGTATCACAAACCCAGGAAGATAAGCACGGGATGTACTCACTCATTAGTGGACTCTAAACAAACAAACGAACAAACAAGAAAAATGCAAAACATGCCCAAGCTGCAAACCACAACCACTGAACAGCTTGGGATCAGAAACACCCTGGACTGATACTTAGGATCCCACTACCCCTAGAGGAACACCTGACTCTGTTTTGAGGTTGGGGGGAGAAAACTGGATCTGCCAGGAGTGGAGACTGAACTAAGCAATATTTGGACAGTGGGACCATGGGACTGCCTGCTGCCTGCCCAGGGAGGGGATGGGGAGTTGTGGAGAAGAGAATGACCTGATGTGTTGGGAGGGGGATATAAGGATATACAAGATAGAAAGTATGACTTCTTTGTTAATAATAATAATAATAATAATAATAATAATAATAATAATAAAATTAAATGTAGAGGAAAGGTGAAGATAAACCTTAATTGTAACTGCTTCTGTAACCTCTTGAAGCTGTAGGTACAAATCTTGGCTCTTAGTCCTAAATTTGTTGAGTTTAGTAAATAAAATAGCAAAGATGACACATTTTGTGATTCCATTATAGCAAGATTATTTTCAGAGGTAACAAAAACATACTGCTGTTTCTCTTGTCCTGGTTGAGGCTGAAGGAATCAACTACTGAAAATGGTTATTACTCCCATGATATACATGCCACTATTACACCTGTATGTAAATATTGCTTGTAAGTAGTGATCACTATAAATCACAGAATCTACAGCTTAGTAGTGCTGATGCTTTCTTTTGTTTTTCCTCCAGTAGTAGATACTACATATGTCAGCACTGAAATAAAGTATGTAGGTTAATTTTTTTCAAGTAATATTATTCAAGTATGTAGTATCTTTAACAATAGGTACTTTTGTCAAGTTTTAAATGATAATAGTACTGAAAACAGCATATATATGGTGAGACTATAAAACCTCAGATAATGAATGGGTCATCTCTTAAGCCCTAAATTATTATTATTATTTTGTTTTATATTCATTAATTGGTTGATATTATGAGTTGGGAGTCATACTAATGTCATGGTGTAAGTGTGGACTCCAAAAGTCAAGTATAGCGGGTCAGTTCTCTTGTTCAACCATGTGGATCTTCATCATCAAAGTTATCTTCCTGGGATTGGTTTTAAGCACTTTATTCACAAGACAATCTCTCTGGCACAATGATATGGATTATTTTATATAATTATTATGTTAATCACAAAATTAATTATTCAATAATTTTAAGAATACTAGAATAAATAATAACTTTTATAAGGAAACTTGATTTTCAAAAAATAGAAGAGTGAAACTTTTCATCATGCTATGTTACATTACTCACTTATCTTTAAATTTATGCTATACTCTATAGTTTTCTATATTATTTTTATTAGATACTAATAAAATGTAAGAGACAGACTGCAAATAATGATTGACAAATGGGTGGTCCTGAGACACCTGTGCCTGTACCAGTGCTCATCAGTCACACACTGATTTCTAATGTTAGAGTTTAAACAAAGTACCCAGGAACATCAGACCCACCCAGAGGAAAGAGGAACAACAACTCTCTACGAAAACGTTTCGAGTACAAGAAATGGCACAGAGCATCTAAGAGAAGCTCTGGGTGTTTTATTGTTCAAAATACTTTGTGGAGAAAAAAATCAATCCTGTCTTTCTTTTAAAAAAAACATTTATTTATTTATTATGTATATAGTGTACAGAAGACGGAACCAGATTTTGTCATAGATGGTTATGAGCAACCATATGGTTGCTGGGAATTGAACTCAGGACCTCTGGAAGAACAGTCAGTGCTCTCAACCCCTGAGCCATCTCTCCAGCTTCCAATCCTGTTTTTAAAATAAGTTAAGAACTGCTCTGTTATTAATACAAATCTATTTCAACTTTTTTTCTACACACACTTACTGAAGTGTTTGAAACTATTAAGTGTAAGAACTGTCTTTCATTTTGTCTTGTTCTAATTTCTAACCAGTTACAGAGTGTTTCCACATTCAACAGATGACTTCTAATGTAAATGAAAAATACATTAAATTTTAATTGTATTTTTCTTACAATTTATCTGAATGAATGAGCAGTACCATTTTTTTATTTTTCTGCATTAATCTTTTTCTTGTAATTTTCCATCAGTTACACATAGTAGACTGAAGCTTTTCATAGTATAATTTATCCACAGCTACAGACTTACTGTTAACGTTACTATTTATAGTCTTGCTTATGCCAAAGAGACCAGAATTAAGTTAATTGATTTCTATATTTATTTCATGTTTACTTTAATTTTTATCATTCTATTCTTACTTGTTGTTTATGTTATATTAAGTGCATTTCTAATTTTTTATTATTTTATGTATTTATTTATCTTTTATTTACTTATTTCGACCCTTCCTCTCCCACCTGGTATAATAAATTTTTTCTAAAATTAATTCCCTTCTTTTCTCCCATGATACTCAAATGTGATGGTAAACTTTACATATTCTCAGTACAAATTTACCTATAGCTTCTGAAGCTTCTCCATAAAATAATTAGCAATAATAAATTACACATGCCAATAAATATAATTTAACTGTGTATAAATTTTTGCTTGTGTTGCTCAAATTTATGGTTAAAAGGCTTCAAGTGTAAGCACCTACCAAGCAGTCATCGGTTTGAGCAATACAAGCATAGAAGTAGATTATAAAACCACAGAGAGATAGCATAACAATAAAAAAATTATGCATAGTTAAATTATAGTTAGGATCTCTTTACAAGACAACATTTTTTAAATGAGTAAATATATATATATATAGCCAAGACAGTTCATATCGAAACATTTCTGATATTTAACACTAGTATTGTACTATAAATTTAAATCTTTCAAGCATGATAGAAAGTATTTATTACCTGCTAAGAAAAGTAATGGCTCCTAAAAATGTGGCTTCATCCTTAGGGATAGACAAATTACATATAAAGTAGAGTATACTGGCTTACATTTAACAGTCTCTGAGGACATTGCAAAAAGGACAATGATACTTTACATTTCAAATATGTAGAAAGAAATATTTTCAGCAATATTGCCTTTGTCTGAAATTGTTTAAAATTGGCCGGTTTGTCATATAGATTATATTAAGTGAAACAATTTCACGCTTATAGCTTTTGTGCTTATTTTTGTTCTCAGTTTTGAACAACAGTAGACAAAGTATATTCACTGTGTATTTTGATGGTAGTCCTACTGAACAAACTTTTTATTTTGTTTTTCAATTCACTGGTGCAACCATGTATAATCTTCATCCATGCAGTACACAGACCCCTGGACTCCACTTCTCAAGATGTATATTTGGCGGCCATTATTTCAAAATGAATTTATGAATGTTTGAAGGCACAAGTTTAACATCTCATTAAGCTTTTATCATTTGTTAAATAATCATTTGAATTTTTAGTTTTCAACTTTTATTTAAAGGAGTAATACTACATAAGAGAGATAAAAACATCTTTTTCTTGGTGCCTCCAATATTTCAAAACTAACGAGCCTTCACCAAATCAATTAACTTCTGAGAAATCAGTTTGAAATGCCACTATCAAGTAGAGACTAACTCACAAAATAAAGGTCATGTTTTTCAACAAATAATCTTTCCTGAACTTTTACCATGAATAATGTAAAATTTAAATGAAAATGTGCTTTGTTGGGGAGTGGGACATAGAGGTAAATAAATATTGCAGAAAGCGTTACATAAATTCTGGGGGGAAAAAAGAGACTTTTATGTTAAGACTTATAACCAAGTGTTTGGTTTAAATTAAAGGTGAACATATCTCAGTGTAGAAATAGACTGTTTTCCTTGAGTGCTGACTATCGCTTCATTCTTCAGGGAATAAAGGGGATTTGCAGACAATCAGAAACTGTATCTTCTCAACTATTATATAAAACAAACATATATGTATATACATTATATACATCATTATTGTAGTATATGTGTATTTAATATTCACAAAATCATACATTTACCAAATTATGCAATGAAATAAATTAGCTTCCACAATTTTAAACCTGTTATTTCACAATTGTTTGACCTTTGTTGTAACTGTGGTAGAAGTTTACCACAGGCTCCTGAGAATATCAGGTGCGTATTTTACCACTCAGCAGCAGCCTCAGGCTCAGTTGTTTACATTTAGAAATTAGTTACCTTATTTTTTATAGTCCTATTTCAGTAAACTTTTATATGCAAGGATAATAAAAACTAAAAATTCAGAACAAATTTATTGCAAACAAAAGTCTATCAACATATGGCTCTATATAACAGAAAGATAGACCCAACTTACTTCCAAAAATAGAAATATGGGTCCTAAGTATATGTATAAAAAGTATTTATGTATATGAGTATAGTTTTATAAATACATGAATTTATGTGTGGTAAAGTGGGTGGATCACAAAATTTTCTAATCATGTGAAATGTTAATACTGTGGAATTAAGTATAATGGCCTGAAAATATCACCTCAACTTTTCTATCAATTCTAAAAGTACCTTTCTCATAAATACCAACATGCCATCCTCCTGCCCAGTTTCAGACAACCTGTAAAATGTGGATGATTTTTTTTTTTGCTAAAGTCTGTACATTCTTGATCTTTCAGAAAGTATAATGTTTGTGCTGGGATTTTTTTCTTAGAAATGTATTTCCATAACTTTTATATGTTACAGCACATATTTCATCATCTTTATGGCTGAAGGATAGCCTCTGTGTGAGTTTTCCTGATAGAGCAAGCTCACTCATCAGTTGGTGATAACTTGGTTGTTTTTCTTACAATGAAGAAAGTTGCTATGAAACTTTGGACAAGATAGTCTGGTCTTTCCATTTCCAGTGCCAATCAGTGTATAGAGAAAACTATTCAAGTAAAATGTATACAGAAATTCTGTTGTTATTGCTACAAAAGTGCAAGACACACTCATATTCAAATTTCAAGATCAAAGAAGATTTCCAAGAAAATTAATTACATAATTAAATTTAAGAAGCATGTGTGTCGATGAATATTATGTGAGAATATGAGATCATGTTTGTGATGAATAGGCTATTAATACTAAAACTGTAGGCAATAAAAAGTGAGGTTTGGAAGAAATATTTAATATTGGTATGAACAAAAACTGTGTAAGGATTACCAAACATAGAAAGGACTATGTCTGTTCTAGGATGAGCTTCTTGTAATAATAACCTGTGGAGGAAAAGCTATCCTCTATGTTCACATGGGAAGTAGAAAGCTTGGAATGGAGATGCACAGAATGCAACAGTGACACAGAAGACATGGCTCTGTTAAATTCATTAAATATTACTGCAGTCTGGGAAAGTACCAAGAGAACAAACAGAAAAGTCATTTCTTCAAAACCAACTTCATTGGTAAACACTGACAAAGAGAAAGAACAGTTCTCAAACTTAACTACCAATTGGAGAAAACTTGCCCAAACTGACAAAGTATTTTCAACTCTAAACTGATTTATACTTGCTCCTATTCTTATAAGTGAAAATAATTTTATTATCATCATATTAAGAAATGAAGGCAGATTGTGTATAATGAAGATTTCAATTCAGAGATAATTGTATCAAGAAAGAGGACAATACACCCAGTCACACCCTTAACCAAGAAGCTATTGGCATTTGATAGTTGTTGAAAAAGGGGGAATTAGTTTTCTTTAATGGTATGACCCTGTGGTAATATATTATTTGTACTCTAAATAAATAAAGATCGCATGAAGATCAGAGGACAGAGACAGCCACAGAACTAGCCATAGAGGTGGCACAAACTTTTACTCTTAGCAGTCAGGAGACAGAGATCTGGATCCCTGTGAGTTCAACACCAGACTGGACTACAGGAGATTGAGCCACTCTAAAAGAGAAATATAGGCAGGCAGTGGTGGTACACACCTTTAATCAGAGTGCTAGGAAGATTGAGACAGGAAGTGATATGGTTCAGTAACATGTCCTTTGCTTATATAACAGATAAATAAAAAAGCATAAATTATTTTTAAACTTTTTTTGGTCATAATGATTCTTTTTTTTGAACTTCTAAATGCTGTACTATATCTCTGATAATCTTCAATTCATGAACATGTTTTGTGATGTTCTCAATTCTTCTGCTTAAACTACATCTAGGAATGGAAATCTATATGACATATGTACATAGATATGAAAAATTTTAATGAATAAAAAAATCAATAAGCCACCTTCGGACCTCCTACCCTTGCTGGGGAGGAGATAAAGTGATGGGGAGAAGAGAGTGACTGGGAGGGGCAGGAGGGGGAAGGGAGCTTGAACAAGGATAAAAAATGAGACTTTATTCATAATTAAAAAAAAACCAATCGCAGTAGTAATTTAAATATTTTACTTTTGATCTTTAGTTTTTCCATTTGTAAAAATACTTAATTAAACAATGTATAAAAGTATATTTGATTCTGGCAAGCCGAATCAAGAATTGTATAAGCAAACAAGGAATATCAATTACAAAGAATAAAGTACTAGCAGAAAGGCACACTTATTATCTAGAAATAAGATTGTTTGTCTAAGATATAGTCAATTAATATTTTTCCTTATTGAATAAGTTTATCATCAAGCTAAGCAACTAAGAAAAATATGAAACATTAAGATCCATATCAAAATATCATTGAAGCATTTGAATAATGCCTTTCTATTATACTAAATGTACATAGATATTTTCCTCTCAAAATTTTATTTATCTTTCATTCAAATGTTCACTCATGATGAATAATAGCCAGATCTTCAACTAAAACTCAAATAACAATGTGATTTTTCTTTTCTTTTGTTTATAATACTGTTGTATGTAATAAATATTTTAATTAACATTGTTTCTGTTAAAATGATTCTGAATATAGTCTTACTGGCTAGAAAATTTATGGTGGTTTTGTGACTTACTATATATTTAAATAATTTTAGTGCTTAACTGAAAATGGATCTTGGATATTGTTTGAACTTGATTGAATATCATCTGTGATTAGCACCATTAAAAGATAAATTTCTTTCAAATAGATTGCTATGAATACTAGAACATAATTTACATAAATGTGCAAATAATTCATGACATATTTTTGTATCCTATTTTATACTTGACTTATTTGTGCAACTTTGTAGAACTAATCTTCATTAAAAAATCAAAGTGCTCAGTGGGTTTCTTTAGCGCAACACACAGCAAACTTTTTGGTTCAAGTGCCTATCTGTTAACTGTATTTGCTAAATGTGCAATGTAAATCAACTGTAAATTAATGTAAATCAATTATTAATATTTTCTTCATAATTTGAAGAAATCAATAAATTCTGCTTTACTATTTATACTTCCTTATAGTTTTTTAAAAATGTGTTTACTTATCATAATTACGATTGATAAATCATAGCTCCAGGCATTATTTTAATATATCTCAAAATGGTACTTGTAATTTTATATTAAATATATTCTGTGATGAATATTATAATTAAGAATGTATAAGATGATATTTATGTATCTTTTGTTAGACTGTTTTATATAAGTAGGACTATCAAACTTGTCACTAACAATGTATTTAATTTTTAATAAAAAGTAGATTGAGATGGTATTTTGCAATTTCTGTTTCTATTAACAGATACATAGTCTATGCTTTAGAAAGTTTTTTGTTAGTCAAAAAGACTACAAGTTAACACAAATGGTTTATACTTCATAAAACAATTTGGAAATATCACTTAGCAAACATATTATTCATGCTACTACTGACACAATTCATTGGCAATTGTTATTCCAATTCAATTATCATAAAATTAACTTAACCAACCACAAATCTTTGGTTTTCTAAGTAGGTCCTGACCATGTAAGTACTTACACTTCTGTGTTATGTGTACTGTTGATCTTTAGGAAATCAGTGGCTCCACTGGTGTCAGAGTAATTGCAAATCTCAGAACTCTGAGAATTTATGTTGAACAGTGTTTATTGAGTATTGTACTTTATATTAAAAACCATGTTTTTGACTTTATTGTACCCCATTATATCTAACTATTTTTTCTTAGAAGCCTGTGTGTTTTCTAATGAGAAATAGAAAGAGTGAGTCCAGATAGAAGGGGAGGTGGGAAAGAACTGGAAGAAAAGAAGAGAAACTGTAATTGAGATATATTATATATAAAAAACTATTCTTAATAAAAATAAATTAAAAGTCTTAAAAAGCTTTCTAAAATGATAGGAAAAAAAGAAATAAAGGAAATAATCAAATACATGTGTCTATGTTCTCACACAAACTCTTCAGCTAAGCTGTTCTCTAGCATCAGTCAGAAGAACTGACAGGATGATCTCTTCTGTATTTCTAATCAAAGGTGCAATAACTTATATAAACTCATTATCGACTGTATTTCTGTATCACTCCCTTCTACAAATAGCCCTATTCCAGCATTAGAAAACTATGGGATAGAAAAAAGAACCTATGTAGAAGACACTTTGAATATGGATCAACAAATTACAGATGAATAAACTCAATTGTGGGTATTTGTGGGTAGTTTATGTTTGTTGCTGATGTTGTTACATGCATCCAAAATGTTTTCTCACAATAGGGGAATTCCTACTGTGTAGGCCATGGCCAACACCAGCTGAGACATCATAGGGACTGGAAAAGGGAATAATGGTAGACAGAAACACAGGACTCTGGGTTCACTTTAAGAACAAACCATTTTTATTTTTCCAAATACTGTTAATATATTGTTTTCCCAACCTACTAAAGATAACATTTCAAGCAAGATTGAGCAGTCTGTTTGATCTTTTTATCTGAGCTTTTTCTTGGATGCACTATCTTCTCCAAATTCTTTGTGTGCGGAGGCAGATTGTTCAAATTAATAAAAGATTCATAGCAATTAATATTAAATTTATTTGGAAATTAGCAGCTTGCCCATGTAAATCATTAAATGGATTGAGATATTATAAGGTACACTGCAAATTATTTGCAAACTGTTGGCCAGAAACTGTTAACATATGAGAATGTTCTAATCAATGTTATTGGTATAATTTGCAAGAACAATGCCCTTGGATTGAGACCATACTACATTTAGATTGTTCTTAAACAATTTTCATGGCTACTTTGATTCACTGTAAGGTAACTTATACTTGGGAAATAATAAGTTTAATTATACTGGCAATTAATTGCCAATCAATATTTAATAGCCCTTGTTGTTCAATCCAAGCAATGAAATTCTTAAAGAATTCAGTCCTTCTGAATAATATGTCTATTTTTCTAAATTATATTATAATTCTGAAACATTTTTATCAAATCATTTTTAAACTGAGCAGTTTGTCCTTCCTGTTTGAGAACCAGCATTCCTTCCAGAGCAGCAGTTCTATCCTGATGAGTGTTAGGATGTAAGAAATTAATAATCCTTTATTCTTCCTCATTGTAGTTTTTACTACTATTTATATTTCTGAAAATACAGTTTATATTTGTGGAAGCCATTATTTTACTTCTACAGCGATCTATATGAAAAGATGATTATTTTAATATCACAAAAGGAGAGGTAAAAGTATTTGTAAGGCCTTATTAATACATTGATCAATGTGACAAGATGTACATTGCTTATGGTACAATGTGTCTGTGTAATGAAAAAAAAATGTTTGGTAAATGGGATAAGAATAAAAGTATCATGCAGTTTCCATGTGGTTAAGGTTCAAGAAAGTGTCTCTCTTTTGTTCAATGGTGTTATCTTCTAGGGCTTGTTAGTCATGTGATTTCACTAGTCCTGTTGAAATATAGAGAGAATCTGTCATAATGAAGAGCAGCTGCCATGACTCTTCTGCTTAAACTCTAGGTAAAATAAAACCTGCAATGTTATCAATACAGTTATAATAAATTTTAAATGATCAAAGGAAATTGAATGCTTTTGAATCTGCATCTATGATAATTTGAAAATTTTTCTTAAAGCTTTAGTATCCAGGGTTTATAACTATTTCTGTGAGCAGATTAATAATTTATGACTCCATTGACTTAATTAGAGGTTTAGAGTACCAATATGTTATGGCAAAGTCCTGCCTCAGCCTGGGTTCAGGTCCTGAGATGGAAGAGGTGACTGTGAGGAGAAATATATTGTCTGATGACCAGATGACAATATATTTTAACTGAGCAGTTTGACTATGGGCTTCCTTAAAGCTTCAGGTATGTTTATTTTTACATCAAAAGTAAGCATGTTTCTCCATACTTACAAACAAGTATTTCCAATCATCCAAAGTTCACCTCTGGCAAAACCAAATATGTCAAATATGTTTTTCTCAACTTTTACATCAAAACACCTTCAAACCAAAACAACACTTATTGTTTTGTTAGCTTGGCCAAATATTGAGCCAAGCACATTTTGTCTTTACAAAACTAAAAGGTGATAAACACTACCACACATTTTCTAGAACAATTCCATTCAAAATATATTTACAGAAATAAGAATGTTCTGACTCTTATTCTATCAGCACAGAATCAGAACAGCTCTCAGTTTCTGAAGTGACAGCTGGCATGCCATGCCTACACAGGAAATATGAGAACCATCAGCTCTCAAAAGATTTTAGAGAAAAATATTCAAGAAAAAAAAATGTAGTTTCCGGGAAGTGATCACATTTGTCCAATACACAATTGACAAAATGACACTAAAATTGTCAAGAAAATCATCAACATTACAAAAGAGAAATGAAATGCAGGCTGCTAAGTCTCAGCAGTATTTTGGACTGTCCTGAAGTTCACTGGTCCTTGCCAAGTGAGCTTTTGCCTCATCTGGAGACCTGTTGGACAAGTGCTGTATGCAGGTCCAAAACTAGGCTGCATGGCTCCCAACAATATTAAACTTTGACCTTCAAAGTTTAGCATCTTTATGTTTTAACTTTAACATACCTTAAAGCCCTTACTCAGACCTTGGCAATCCTATAATTCTATTTTTTTTTTCATTATGGAAATCTCTAACCATCTTAACATTTTTTTTTTTTTTTCGACTTGATTTTACTTTTTCTTCTTATCTGGAAATATCTGACCATTTTAACCTTTATATTAAAATCCTTTTTTATTATTATGAATAAACAAGTCACATTTTTTATCCTTGTATATCCTTATTCAAGGTCCCTTCCCCCTCCCACCACATCAGGTCATTTTCTCTTCTCCACATCTCCCTATCCCCACCATGGGCAGGCAGTCCCAAGGTCCCAAGATCCCAATATTGCTTAGCTCAGCCTCCACTCCTGGCAAATCCAGTTTTCTCCCCCCAACATAATAATGTATTTTTACATCCATTTAACCTTTTTACTTTCTGTTTTTACTTCTTAGTAGCATAAGACACACATATTTAGTTATTGGAAGAAGTCATTGAAAGGACTTTTTTTTTAAATAATTGGAACATGAATGAATAATAAAAACCATTTTTTATGTCAGTAGCAACAGCATTGGTAGTTTTGAGTTTGCTTTTCCATTGGTACCTGCTTGTGTTTTAATTATCTCAGTATGAGGCTTGTTAGTGGTAGGAAAAGGCATGGCCTGGATTTCATGTTTGAAACACTGAGAGTCCTTGTTAGAATTTTCGATCATCTTAAATCAATGAAAGGAATAGGATGGCCGTGATTTCTCTATTAATTGTGCTTTTAAAGTTTTTGCAGAAGGTTAACAAAGTCCATAAATGTCTTGATAGCTTTTGTCTGCTAGTGGAGGAAGACCTTGACCGTGCCTTAAAATCAGGGACTTTGATTCATTTATTTTTATGACTTATTTTAAGCCCTTGTTGTGGAGTTTGTAAGCCGGGTGGGAGGCTCCATTGGCTGGTTTATTAATCTATTAAGGGCTGGCAGGTGTTTCAGCCTCAATTTTGAAGCTTCTTAATTTAAGAGACTCTGATAATTAAGCTCTCTTTCAGAGCACTTAAATTTCTATTACCAACAAGCAACATGTACATTCATTCTTTGTATCCAAAAATATTGCAAAGTCAAATGTTTTAAAAGTGAAAGCAATCTTTTTAACCATAGATAAACTGTCCAGCAGCCTGGGTAGACAGGCTGGCTGCTGAGGCAGCATATGGCATAGCTGATGAATTGTCTGGTAAAGATAGGCTGGGACAAGGAAGCCCACAGGAGTTGTGCATAAAATCTATGTCCAGAAATAAAAGCTTGCAAGCTTCTTGTAGGTAATAAAGTTTGGTGCCTCTAGGCACTCCTTTGAAGACAATGTCTATATTGTTTACTTTCACCTAAACTAAAAGCTTCATAAGACACTGTTGGAGGATAAGATATTTTAATTTCTCCTGCCATTTTTTAGTCTCTGAATTTGTCTTGCAAAGGTTCCAAAGCAACAGAAAAACACTCCAACGTCCAAAGAACTTTATGGTAATCAGTTCACCTTGCTCAAGATTTTATTTTTACATTTTTTTCTGTTTTCTGAAAATTCTGAGAGTTTAACTTCTTTTGTCTGGTAAATTATGCTCAATAACAGTGTTCATATATTAATATAAACCTTCCTTATTAGTTTAAACTCTCCCCTTATTTCAACATATGATTAAGACATAGCACTGTCTTTGTGTACTTTGGGGGTTTCCAGTGTTATTGGATACATATTGGTGACAAGGCAGTGTGGTCACTGAGCTTACCCACTCCATTGTCCAAACCAAAACTGTTTTATAACTTGAGACCATGAGCATCCTTCAAGCTCCATATTGAATACCATTTGCCATGGCTATCTCAGCCATGAGCAGCAAAGGGGCCTACAAAAGAGTACTCATAAAAAAATACAGAACTCTGGGTTTTCTTCATAAATGATACATTTATTTTTGCCACTGCTATTTATACAGTGTTTATCTACCTACTGAGCATAGTTTACAAGCTGAGTTTGAACTACCTCTCTAACACTTTATCTGAGTTCTTATTTCTTCCCTTCTCTTTTCCATGGTCTTGTTTTACCTTGGAGGACATTCTTCATGGGCATTATCTCTGCCTGCAGATTATGTCAGTGGTCACTTATGCATTAGGGTTTGTGCCTGAGAAAGGAACTTCAGACCATTGAAAACCGACATATTTGTATGTCTATACAAAGTACATCATTTTTAATGACAGTATTTGGACTACTGACTTGTTCTATTCCCAACCTAAAACTCTTCTGGTCTTTTGTGAGCTCACTTTTAAGCTACTAAAGAATAGAATTTCAAATGACTTTTATAGAAACATCATTTAACCCATATCCATGCTTCTTATATGTAAGGCTTTGACTTAAATCATATCTTAGACTTGTTTTAAATGGTGGCATTATTACTCAAGGACAGGAAAAGTAGAAATTGGCTATGCTCCTTTATAAAATCTAGGAACAGGGAGAATCCAGCAGTATTCACATGCTAAATACAAGTGCCCACTACAGTTAGGAATCTTCTTTTATTGAAGATATCTAAGGATGTTGTTTTTAAGACCGGACCAAGGTTTCATTTGATTCTTTGTTGCAATTAATACTCCTCCTTGTGTTTTGAGAGAAAGCAGAACTAGTAATGAATAGACATGACACCTTTGTTAGCAAAGACCTGAACCAAGAACTATGGAAATATTACCAATCAGTAGATATTGAAGGAGAACTCTGGATTTCATCCAGGAGAAGAATATCATGTGTTTTATAATCTCTGTAACACCACCTGACCTATTGAATGGAAAGAAAGAAAGGAAGGAAGAAGAAAGAAAGAAAGAAAGAAAGAAAGAAAGAAAGAAAGGCAAAGAGAAGGAAAGGAGGGAGGAAGAGAGGAAAATAATTGGAGTCTAGGGGACTCTGAAATATTTTAGTACCACATTTTCTAACTGTTTAGAATTATGAATTATTATAAATCTGGTGTTTCAAACCTGCTGCTACTTTGCACTACATGGGGAAGATGTCACTTCATTTCAAAGGTATAACAAATTTTCTATAAAAGTTCATTAAATCACCATGGTTCCCAATGTTTTATATTCTGCTTCATTTAATTTCTTATATACTTTTTCCTGATGACGTATATCTTACTGAGATGTGCAAGACTAATATTAATTAAATAATTTTATTTAAGTACAATATTAAGTAGCTGACTGAATAAACACCACCAACAAAATAGATACTAGACTTTTTGGGTGAAACAATTTAATAAACAATGAATATATTGCACTATGGGGTAACCTGTCAAGTTTATGAGTATTATTACTTCACGAAAGACTGGGTCTGACTTTTCGGATATTTTACTTCCTGAGTTGTGGAGAAAATACTTTTTGAACACAAACTCCATTATCGTGTCACTCACCAATCTCAGCCCAATTCATAATACATAGTCCTGAATAAAATCTTATTTTTCAAGGCCATTTGACTAGTTAAAATATCTTGGCCAAATCAAGCATTGAAATTGGACATTTTTGTCAAAATGATCAATTTATTTTTAATAAGAATCAAAGTATTCAGCCTCACAATGAGTTGCTTCAAAAAATTGCTCTATTTATATTCAGTACAGCATCTCGGAACTAGAAAGATAAAACAGCTCAAAAGTGAGGTGAACATGTATAGCTCTCTTCCTATTCAACTATTTAAACATCACTTCAGTTTCTCCATTTTCCACTGATGTAAATCAAGTGGCAATTTCAGTTCCTCTTCATAAAGTTCTTGGTTAAACCAGACAAAAAGGAATAGTCTTTAAGAAAATATAGAAATTGCTAAGCACTTTTCACCTATTAGTGAGCTACTTTTCCTTTTATTTTCCTGGATCATGAAGATATATTAAAAACAATTTTCTAATAAGATACATCTACATATATACTGGCATAGGCCAGTGAATTTAAAAAAACTGAGTTTTATTCACATAATCATAAAATCTCTTTAGACTGTTGAACATTAAAACTGAGCAATCTTTCTTTAAAATAGCTATCAAAAATAATAAAAGGTGAAATAATATATTCTCTGCCAGCTCTGGGAAAAGTACATCTACTTTGTCTGTCAATTTATCTCAAGGAAATAGTTTCATGCTATTTCTGCTATAGCAGTCTATCACAAAGATATCAATCTAAAAGAAAGTCACTAAAAAACTAAACTAGGTACCTTATTGGACATAAGAACCAAAGAACATTTTTGTAGTTAAAAAAAAATCTCTTCCATAGTAATTTGGTTTTTTTGTATTCTTGATATTTTTTTTGTTTTCTGCTTTTTGCTTTCATCCTATATCTCTGAAAAACTTAATTTTTTATAATTCATAGAGTATCTATATTTTGATGTAATTCCCTCTGTGCAGTAGTCTTTTCTTCAATGATTGACTAGTATATATGAAATAGCACACAAATGTAACACAGTATTGCTTGCTTCTCTCAACATGAAAAATAAAATGTATTAATCTTTTTGGTTAATGCAACAGAATTTCATTAACTTGATAACTAAAAACTAAAGTATTTATTCCCCATACATTCATTAAAACTAGATTTTAAGTCATTGTGCAAGCATGATAAGTAAGTTCTCTCATATCTTTCCTTATAAATTCACTAATCACATTCATAAGGCTCTCCTCACAACACACAATTGGTCTCCACCCAACATTACCATATTGAGTAGTAAAACTTCAATATATGGACTTGGACAAAAGAAAGCCCTGTTATCATAATCTTAATATAAGTAAATAAAATCCCTATTGCTATATTCATTTACTTTTCAAAGAAGTTTAAAGATAGAGGTCTCTTGAATGTCAATCATGAGCAGGCTGTTGCTGGGTAGGTCATAATAAAAGTAAAATAATAAAAACTGTCTCAGCTTCATCTGCCAAGTCCATTAGGTTCTACCCTCTTACAGGTGTGCTAAAGAATATTGGGGTGGTTTGGATAAAAATGGCCCCCATAGTGGCACTATGGTGAAGTATGATCTTGTTCTAGTAAGCATGATCTTGTTGGAAAAAGTGTGTCACTGGACATAAACTTTGAGGTTTCGGGTGCATAAGCCAGGCACAGTTTCTCTCTTTCTCTTCCTGTTACTTAAAAATTGAGATGTAGAACTCTCAGCTGATTCTCCAGCCTCATTTCTGCCTGTGCTTCACCTTCCTGATAATAGTGGATTAAATCTCTGAACTTAAGTCAGAAAACCAACTCCTTTATAAGAGTTGTCATGGTCATGGTGTCGATTCACAGCAATAAAACACTGACTAAGATATTCTGGAGCAGGGGGATGAGAAACCTAAGTTGTTTAATTATACTTACTGAAAATGCAGGATCAGTTCAAGTGTGCTTGTGGTTACCTGTATATAGCACCACAGAGTAAGCACCACTACTCCTACACAATAAGTATCCCATGAGTGAAAAAATGTAGAAACTGTCCATTCAGCTCCATTAATGACCCATTAGATGAATGAGTTGGGAAAGCTTCTGGTTTTTGTTCCCCAGTAGTCAGCTTTTGCCATAAGCCTCACCATGGGCTGAATCCCAGTCATGACATGTTAAAGATTCAGTGTGTGAAGAAGACATCACAATCCTGCAAATTCTGTAAGAGATTTGAGGAGGTAGTCAGATAGACTGGCTCTTATCACATCCTCCATTGCCTGCTGAGCAGAAGAATGGTCTGAACATGCTAAGCCAAGATAGTAGGAAGCCGCTGGAGATATTAAGTGGCCCAGCAAGGACTGGAGTCCAACATCAGCTGGAGATATTCAGAAAGAATTAGTGATCTTATGACAAACCCATAGGCAAAACTTGGGGGCAATCACAAAGCACTGCACTGTCCTTTGAAATACTTATTGTGGGGAAAGTCACCATGTATAACCCAGGCCTCACCTCTCTGGCACAACTGAAGCCACAAATTGGCCCCACCTGAAGCAGATTGAGGTATTAAGCTAAAGAGGGACACATCTTTCCCCCAAGGAGGATTAATATATTAATATAATCCACCATGAAGATGAAGTCCAAAAAAGAAAACAAAACAAAACAAAAATCTGGGGTAGGCAAACCCTGGGTAGCCACAATTCTGAACACTGAACTACCAACCTGCTAGAAATTGCTAGTGAATCAGTAAAATACAAGACAGAATACACGGGTGAATACAGGTTCTTTGTGAAACTATGTGAGGCTACAGATATCTGGCAGATTTCCAGCTCAAGAACAGCATGTCCAAAAAGAGCCAGCCAAATACAGAGGCCCTGATGCAGATCAAAGAGTCATTACCAGTACAAAAGAGCCATCAAGGTCTTAGAAATCATTTGAAATAATCAGCTGGAACAGTGCCAGACTATAAAAGAAGCAGATATGTCAATGTACCAGTAGGACTGAACCTATCAGAAGCTTGACAAGATTGTTAAAGAGCACATCAGCCACCCCTATACTAGTAAGTTTTCTCATTGAACTTTCTACGGACCACCAACCTACAACTAATAGCACAGAGATTACTTTTGATAATTTGTTAATTATCAAAGCTTGGCCTATAGCTTTGGCTGGTTCTCAACTAGTTATTATAACTCAAATTAACCTGTTTTTATTAATCTAAGTACTGCCACATGGCATTTACCACTTCCCCACTCTGTAAATCTGACTTATTTCATGTTTTATTGACATTCCTCATGCACCTAGATTCATCGTGAGTTCCTTTCTTTTCTCAGAAGTCTCACCTCTTCTTTACTGCCTAGCTATTGGCCATTCAGCTCTGTATTAAACAAATCACAATGACACATCTTCAAGAATATTAACAAATATCCTGCAACACTGTACAAGTATTGCTTATACACTTTTACATGTATATTTTAATTAAAAATATTCTTTCTCTAATTTAAATAGTGAAATAAATTTTTGAATAAACCAATTCAATTCCTCAGTAGCTGCTGTCTTAGTATGAAATAAAGTTTGAGGCTGAATAGAACAAGCTTCTATAATTTTCTGAATTGCCATGGTTAACTCACTTTTACCTACATTCTACTTGATCCTTTTATTTTATTTCATTTAATTAAATCAGAAGAATTTATTTGATAATACTTATTTTCCTCTTGGTTAGTTTCTTGGTGTTTAAATTTTGTTCTTCAGCTTCAGCTTCAGTTTCAATGATTTGGTTCATTGAAGCTCATCATCTTGAACTACATCACTAGCTTTACTAACTATTGTTTCTGAGAGCATGAGCTCAACCAGAAATGTTGAGTTCTTGTTCATCTGACAAGCTATTATATGCAATGATGTGTTACCAAGGTTTATAAATGGCAAGCATTGTACAACTTTTTTCAGATCTATGCATAGTGACTTTATTTGGTATCATAGAATTTCTCGTGGGGGAACTTACATTAAGAATGTTGGAAAATAATGCAAAATCAGGACCTCTTCCCAGTGGAGAAGTAATGTGCTTATAAATGTTTAACTGTGAGATCTGTATTTTCATATACTCTAGTTTTGTTCATAAAAAAATCAAACCTTGGTGATACTGATTTTTCTGTATCTATGATTTACTCATCTACACTGAATAATATGAATATTCTTGTACTAACTTGTCATTGCTGTGTCACAAGATCAACTTAAGAAAGGACTGATTTAGTTTGGCTTTCAGCATGAGAGAACAGACTATTATGGCAGGAAAGTCACAGTGGCAGGATTTTTAGGCAGATGATCAAACTGCATCAAGAAGAAGAGAGAGATGAATAATTGCACATTGATTCATTTCTCCTTATTTAGACATGGACCTCAGTGAATGGAATGGAGGCACCTACATTTGGTAGCAGTCATTCCACCTCTATTTATCTAATCTATAAACGCATCTCAGATATGCTCAGATTGTCTCCTAGGTGACTCTAGATCCTGTCACATTGACAATCAAAATTAATGTGTGTGTGTTTGTGTGTATGTCTGTGTGTGTGTCTGTGTGTGTGTGTACACAGACATTTCCTGCTATGACCACCTCATCTCAAATAACCAACTCACAGTGTTATTATGAATTATAAACATTATATCAATAACTCAGGCTTGTTACTAGCTAACTGTTAATATTAACACGAACCCATATTTTCATTTATGCTTTGCTATGTTGTTCATGGTGTGTTACCTTATTTTCTACATGTCCTGCTTACCTAGTGTCTGGCTGGCATCTCTTCTGACTTTACCTTCCATCTTTCCATTATTTTCAGTTTGGTTTTCCTGCCTAACTTCTAGCTACCAGCATGTCAGCTTTTGCAATAAGCAATGAAAGTAATACATATTCACAGTATACAAAAAATTATTTCAGAGCATATATATAAAAGTATATAGATTTGACCAATACATGTATATAGCATATGTCAAATGTAATTTTAATGTCTTTAGAAGAATAAAATTTAAAAGCTGTAGAATTAAAAAATATTTACAATTACACACTTTGATCTTAATAGGTATTATTAAATGTCATATATTTTAATATTTTGCTGTTCAAACAGCAGTAAAATATAATATACATTTATTTCTCAGTTTTTCACAAGTGTTTTGTCTCCAGTGCTACTTAAGAAGATGTAATAAATATTTTACTTTTTCATCTATATTATAAATATAAGTTGTATTGGACCTTCACATGTGTTTTTAGCTGTTTTATTTTTTCTATTATACTGTTGATAATGACTATCACTTCCCTATGATTGTTAGCATTTTTACTTCTCTGATTACATTATTCATGCATTCCATGGCCACCTTTTCTATTAAACCTCTTGACATAACAATCACAGTTATTTTAAATAAAATTCTGATAATCTCAACATCTCTGCAACTTCTGAGTCTGGTTCTCATGCTTTCTCTATTTCTTTTGATTGAGTTGATTATCTATCCGCAACCTATAAATTTTTTAAGCCATATATAATATGGCACATTAAAAGTACTGAGGTATGTAAGTTTGAGTTTATTTGACTGGGGCAGGCTTTATTTATATTGCCGTAGGTATCATTGACCAAATATTCTCTAGTTTTCTTGTTTCTTTTTTTTTATTTTGTCCTTGGTCAACCTAGAAATTTTTCAAAAGGAATTAAATATCATAATTATTTCACCTATAATTCCCTATATTATATAAAATACTATTTATGTGGTATTAAGATATAGTAGGAAGGAAAATATTATAATTGGGCTTTATTCTTTTAGGGACAGTGACCCTGGACTATGATGGTTATAAATGGTTCCCCCCATTCTTTCCAATTCATAAATTATTTGATACAATAAGAATTCTAGGTACTGCAGTGATTAAATAGTTCTTCCAAGGGTCAATTAGGTAAGACTGTACCAAAAGTGGTTAAACTATGGCAAAATAATTTATTTAATAACAATATTTTATTAATTCTTTGAGAATTTTATACAATGTATTTTAATGTATTCATTTCTTTCCCCAACTCTTTCTTTATCCACTTTCTCTATTCTCCTGTCCACTTCTACTCAACTTTAATATTTTTTCCCCAATTTTTTTCCATGGAGAGAAAAAAGAGTTTTTAGTAGCTGGTGGAATGGTTCTGCTCTAGTATATATATGTGTATATATATATGTCTGAGCTACCAGAGATAACAATACTAAACAAAATTGACTCTTCATGTGCAAGAATCTAGCAAGTGTCAATAACTCCTCAATTAGTGTTGGAACTCCATAATCAATTTGCCCCTTCAATGCTGATATTTTGTCTGCTTTAACTTAATTGGGTCTTTTGAAAACTGTTATAATCACTGAAAGTTCAAGGGTGTAACTATCATGCTGTCCTTGGGAAAACATCATTTTTTAAAATCATCTACCATTGGTTTCATAATCTTTCAAGCTCTTATTACATACAGACTCCTGATGCTTGAAGGCAATAGTTGTGACATGTAAGTCTCATTTAGAACTGAGAGATCCATAGCCTTTTAGATTCTCTGCACAATGACACTGTGAGGCTCCATGGATTAATAGCCATGCCATATAAGACACATAATCTAGTCGATAAGTACAGAGATGAGTCATTTTAGAAATCATTTTAACTCCATTTTCATTTAGCAGAATAATAAATAGGGTTCTTCCCTCGGACCTCTGATACATCTCACAACTGTTCCATTACCTATCTTTATTGGTTCCAGGTAGGGGTTTTATCCAATGATTTGGGCCTTAAGGTCAAGCAGAAAGTTCTTGGTTACTTCCATAACATCTTGTCACTATTGTACTAGTGGTCAGACAAGAGTATTGAGAAAATATGCAAATGCTTGGAGGTAACTTATGGTGCCACATTGTCTAACAATGCAAAAAGAAGTTAAGCATTCTAGATGGTGGAAATTCTTTTTATATTTTTTAATTTTTATTTTTATAAAATAAAGTCTCATTTTATTATCCATGTATCCCCTTGTTCCAACTCCCTTCCCCTTCCCAAACCCTCCCCCAGTCAGCCTTCAGCCTCCATCCTTCCCAGCACCCAGCCCCTCCTGATCGGCTCCTGCCTTTGGGAGTCTGTGATGGTCATTTGTTTATATATATTTTGCACGTCTTCTTTTCTAAAACTTTTATTTTAGTTCAGTTACACTGAAGTTAAATTTTATCCATTGAAACTTGTAGACAAGTTTATTAGTTTGAAAATTCTTCCCTTTGTAGTTGTGCTGGACAATGATCTTAGGACTTTTTCAAGAGAATGGGCCTTCAAACTAACATCATACAGTGCATAAAAGGATGTTGAGAAAACAGATTAGCACATGAAGTTTTTGATGCATTTCTGGATATTTAAGCTAAATAGCTACTTAGATAAACAATAAATAAGATAGAATTAAAACTATGAAAAAGAACAAAGCAGATATAGAATTATTGCATTATTTTTTCTAAATTTCATTATGTAATTTTGTTATTTTATTAAACAGAAAATAATTTCTACTTACATCATATATAAAACCTCAAACAAAACAAAGAAAATCAAAATTCTAATTTGTGATTCAGGACAATTCTTCTTTCTATACTTTGCTCTTTTAAAAATAATTATATGATTGGTTCATACATCCTGTAAGATATCTAGATGTGAAGTTTTACGTTTTAATGTCCAAAGATAGTAGGTTGGAATTAAATAAGTATACAGCTTTCAGAAGTATTTAACACATTATTATTTTTAATGTATATAAATTATAGGAAAGTATTCTAGGCATTGTGTATATATGTGGTCTATATTACATTTGCTTTGGCAGAGGCATGACTGCATGATTAAGTGTGATAGGAAAGCACATTGGCCCAGGGATAACAGGATGTCTCACTTACATCCATGACTATTACTTTCTTACAAGGAAACCATATCTCTTTCCCAAATAATTATCCAAACAAGTCTTAGGGGGAAAAAAAACTTCCTTAAGTTACTTGAAAACATTTAACATTGGATAATGTGTTCATATGGGAGAAAAACTTTTATATGTTATATATGTTCAAGATAAATGTATTATTCTGCAATCTTGGGCTGTAATTTAGGATACAAAGTGGTTCACATTTGCTAGGGGAAATATTTGTACTCAAAACATATAAAATCCAAATGAGAAAGCTCTTTTATAACATGTTTATAGTTCGTAAACACCTGTGTCTGTGTCGTGGGATTTGTGAAAAGGCACTCTATCTCATGCTGAGTCACACTATCTATTTTGAATTTCAAGGCTACTCTATAGTTTATAAAATTAATTGTGTTTTGGCTATACTTTGCATTTGTTGTGGAAGCTCATCTTAGAATCTTGGTTTACAAATACAGACATTGTGAATAAAAAAAAAAAGTGATGCCATGACTTGTTAAACACTACTGACCACAGTTTTTATAGTAACAACTGTATTTTGGGCTCTTTTTTTCACTCCTTTTCATTTGTGGTTGAAACTGGATGAAGTTCCCACATTAAAACTTGTTTAACACTTACTGTAAGTGTTCACTTGACAGTTTTATGCAAATTATGTTATATAGTTTCAAAGGTTTACTGCCTGCTATGTGCTTCTGATTACATTTCATAAATTCCCTTGATGTTTTACTGAAAGGAAGAAGTGAAAATTTATTATTTTTCTTGGTTTATTTTTATTTTATTAACTCAGAACATAGAAAAAAGTTTGTATAGTAGATTTTTCAAATAATAATAAATCACATATATATACAAAATAGACATGTATGTCATTCTGTCATATAAACTAGTGCCTCCACCCCAATAAAGACATGTTTAAAATAACAAAAGAAAAAACTCTAATAAACTATTTTATTTTTATTTCTAATTACAGATGCCTGTGTCTATATGTGGGCTTGCTCATGTAAGTGCATGAAGACACTAGAGGTGGGTGTGGATCCTATAGAGAGAGCTCAGATACAGCAAGTTGTGAGCCACAGGGCATGGTGCTGGAAGCCAATCTCAGATTCTCTACATGAGTAGTGTGCAGTCATACCTTCAAGCCTCCATAAGTTTATTCTTATACCTTAATGCTTCATGAGTTTATTTGAGAAAATGATTCAATAAAGTTCTAAAACATACAAGTGAATACATACTTGTTAGATTTTTAGTTGTTTTACAGCAAAGCAACTGCCAACAGGTTGTCAGTTTGACCAAAGGACCTCTAATTTCAGGAAAATTATACACTAAAATCTTATACCTTTTAGTATCCCATAGGAAAGATCCCAGTGATTTTATACAAGCTTGTATCCCACCACAATCTAACTCTGAGATCCTCTCTTAACCTTATATACCTCTTTCTGCTCTTTTATGTTAAATTACTATTCTATCCTTGGCCTGATGAAATCAGCTGTTGGTGAATCCAAAATACAGACTAATCTAATTTTATTTCTCTATTCATTAGTTGATGTATATTTGGAATATTTCCAATATCTGGCTTATGAATTATGATGTCATGAATATTCATATGTAATTGCTTTATGACTTATATTTTTATTTATATTGGGTAATAAAATGTGTGTCATATAAGCAACTACATGTTTAAATTTTTAAGTAAGTATAAAACAATACCAAAATTGTTATATTTATGTGAGTAATCTCTGGGTTTTCTACTTTGCACACATGTCTGTTACTAACTTTGAATATGTATGCATTTTAGTAGATGCTCTTTTTTAACCTTCATTTTCTTCCTAATGATTTGTTGGACTCTAACTACGACTTTTCTCAATAACTAAGGGAGGTCAGTCATTTTGTGTCTTCTATACTGATATATCCTTTCAAACATTTTTCAAATTTTGTTTTAGTAGTGAGTTTATTTAATTACAGTTTACTGAATGCTTCTTATTTTAAGAATTGAAGTCCCTTCTAAAAAACACACAAACACACACACACACATGTGTATACATAACATTTTCATCATTTTCTTAGTTTGCATTTGAGAAACAAATCCTTTAAATTTTTTACTCTTTTTTTTTTGTTTCTTGAAACTTAATATTACACTTTATATAAAAAAGCAAAGCATTCAGAATAGATAAAAAAAACACACAATAATAAAACTTCTCTTTTCTCTAAAATATATGAAACATAAGAAAATAAAATCTAAAGCTTCTGAAGCCAGGTTAGGCTCAGTTACAGATAAAGAAAGCACAGTAGGTCACAGCTAATGCCCAAGGATGCACTATGGGCACCACAAATTTCTACTAAGCAACCCTTCTACAGTAAAACCAGAAGTTTTGTTTTGAGTGTGTGTGTGTGTGTGTGTGTGTGTGTGTGTGTGTGTGTGTGTGTTTTAAATCACTTTATGAATTTTTAATTTATGATGAACAGTGTAGCACTGAAAATATGACTATGGGATAGGAAGCACTTTCTGCTCTTGTGGAAGACTAGAGTTCAGTTGCTGGAGTCCATTTCGCTCAAAACTGCCTGTAAGTCCATCTCCAGCATATCAGACACCTTCTAGCCCCCATGGGTATCCACATACATGGCAGTCACAAAGACATATGCATACTCTTGGGTAGAGGTTTCTTCCAAGATTTAAAAGAAACCTTTTTCCTCTTAGAAGGGAGATTCTTAGCACACAGCGTGTTAAAGGGAATGAGAAACAATTTGTATTTATATGTAGGGTGTTTACAAAAAAGAGAAACAACTCGGTGTTCTAAAGATCAGTAAAACATTTTATATGTCAGAGAAAGTCATTAAGCTGTGGTAAACAATGGAAAATAACTCAGGAAGTTCCTGAAACTGAATTCTTCATCCTGCATTTCACCACTTAAGCTTTTAACACATTAACTCTTATTTATCCTCTCATAAGATGTTGTTGTTGTGAATTCAAGGAATATAAAAACAAAATAATTAAGTAAAGCCAATAGATTTATATTTATAGAATATAGAATAGAATTATAAATATATTCAAATATATTTAAATCAAAAGCTTGTGAAAAATAGAACAATAACATGCTGGGCATAGGAAAAATCAATGCAGGTAGAGTGAAAAAAAAATAGTGACCTGAAGCTACTCAGGAGACATAGAAAGGAAACTGTAACACTGGGATATGGAAAGACTGACAAGGACAGAGAATTGTGGAGCAATTAGCAAGGCCTCCATGGGGACAGTTTAGAGGATGAGATGCTAGGCATGGCAGAAGACAGAAAACACTATGAGGATCAGCTTAGCTGGGATGTTCATAAAGTACAGAAAGGACCATCTTTTTGGTGTTTGTACAGTAAAAATATTAATGGATTTTAGATTTCCATAAAATTTATTTCTTGATAAAAATTTTAATAGGCTTAATGGGCCTTGTATGAGCTTTTTAAAATATGTGACATTTTCATAATGTCCTTTTGTGTTTGACCATTTACCATAAGGCACTATTTAACTCAATCTGTGCTCCTGTAGACTTATTTGGAAGACAGCCTGGTGCAAACAAGCTTTATTGTAACATTGATTAATAGGGCTCTGGGCCCCAAATAAGAATGGAAAGCATCTATTTCATTATCAGTTTTGAGGATGTTTTAGGTATTAACATTTGAGGTAAATTATGCCTTAGAGTTGAAAGAAATGAAAAAATATGTTTGACCTGAATTAAAGTTAGAAACACCCATGTCTTTGACATGATAATATTCAGAAATATGATCTTATTAGCAAATAAAAGATCTGGTGAAAGTTACTTTTAGTAAAATATAAGGTACTTTATCAAAAGATGGTTCAATCTGGAGCTGCATATTTTATTCACTTGTTTATACCAATAATGTATTAAAAAATCTAAAATCTGACTAAAATATAATTCTTAGATATCTACTGAAAAACTATTACAGTGGCTCTGTGTTTAAGATCACTTGCTGTTATTCCCAAGGAACTGGGTTCAAAATGCTCAGGACCACACAATGGCTGATGACCATCTGTAACTCCAATTCTAGGAGATCTGACAACTTGTTATGATCTCTGCAGGCATCAGGCATGCATATGTTGCACTGATATAAATAAAGGTTAAACAACAGTTAAAATAAAATAATATTACAAAATAAGAAACAAAGATTATAATCATTAACATGTTAATTAAATAAATTAACTAGAAATCACTGTAGGACTTTTGTTTACATTGAATTCTATTGAAATAAAAATTGTCTCAAAGATGAATACTGTGGATTTTGTTTTTAATGTTTATGAAAATGAAAGTATAGAGAAAGTTAAGTCAGAATAATTTAAAATAAAATGAAAGTGAGTAGTTATAGGACAGAAACGTCTGGAAAAAGTGGATCTATATAGTCAAAAATAATTATCTCTAAGAAACATTGGAATTTTAATTGACCAGGAGAATAATATAACAAATTAACAATTTACTTAATCACTTTTTTAAAAAATAAGCAAGTGTGGAGCAGGTAATATAAAATTACAATTTTTGATGTGGATTGCACTGAACCTATACATTTCTGGCTGTAAGCTTTCTGTGTATTTCTCTTACTATGCAGAAGTAGGCCCACTGTATGTCTAGATTTTTCAAGAATTTTATTGTAGATTTTGCCAAAGGCCATAATACTGAGTGATATAACACCAAAAATTGAGAAAACAAATACAGCATGTTTGCTCTTATTTTTGAATGTTAAATTGTAGTGTTTAGATGTACACATTTAATTCTGAATGCCCCAAGAGGTCAAGAAGACAACATGACAAGGTAGAATTTCAAGGTAGATAAAATAGCACACAATGATGTAAATAATTAAAGGGAAAGGAGGGAACAAATAGGGATAAGTGAAATTGGAAATGGATTCAGAGAGGCAAAGTAAGAAATATGAGGAAAAAATAAACACTAAAAACATTTTTAAAGTTAAATAGAAACCTAGTATTTAGAAGATTTCTAAAAATATAAAACATATTTAGATGGAGTCATTCTATATGGCAATAAAATGTCTCTAGTGTAAAACACAGTCCATCAAATCAAAACCCCAGTACCAGAAATGAGCTATATTTTTTAGAGTTACCAGTGAGGTCATACAGACTCTAAAACATAATAGGCTATTGCTATTCATCTTTGTTACTTACTCCACACCAGAATTTAACATTAAGACCCTATTACTGAAAACATCAAATATTTAAATCAAAGAATATAGAGAAATTATGCTGGTATTAACTTTGAAGCTTCATTAATGGTGGTTATCTTTCATAGTGATGTAAAGTGATATAGATGTTATCTAAGAAAAGAAGTTATCATTGATCTTATCTAATCATTAACTATGATTAGCTATGACGTTATATAATCATTAACTTTTATGAAACTATGATAACAATATGCCCATTGGTGCAATAAAGAAATAAATGGTATAAAAGTAACAAACTACTTTATGTTTGGATTTCAGGGTTTTCTAAGTAAGGACTTACTATTTTCTGCTAAGAAGTCATACTAATTCCTAATGACTTGTACACTTGGATTAGTGTCCTGCTCAGCCTTCATCAGTAGAGAATCATCTTTTTGCAACAGATGACAGAATACTGTCATACTGTCCATATTGATCAAGTGGAGAAAATAGGCAACAGCAGAAGGTTCATTCTTTTTCGGAGGGGAGGTTCAAGAAAGGGTTTTTCTGTTTAGCTTTGTAGCTTTGGAGCCTGTCCTGCACATCATTCTGTAGACCAGGCTGGCCCCAAACTCAATAGATCTATCTGCCTCTGCCTCCTGAGTGCTGGGATAAATGGTGTGTGACACTACCACCTGAACAGAATGTTTATTCTTAAATGTGATATCTATATCATACCTCTTTCTTCCAAGGTTGAAGAACCAAAATAAAAGATTGTTTAAATGATTGTATAAACCTTAGGGGGTGGATGATAAAACAGAACAATGTTTTTAGAAAATAATAAGGCAGTTTTACGTATTAGTTCACAGCAGTTGTGGCAATGTACACAGACCTATGCAAACTGAAGCTAGATAAAAATCCCACCAAGGAAGGGTGATGTAGATGATTATGGCTTCTCGCTTTGCTGTGAGACAGTCTTTCTATATGCTGTGAATATGTGTTGCTACCATTGGTTAATAAAGAAGATATTCGGGCCTATGGCAAGACAAGAGACATCCAGGTGGGAAATCCAAGAAAAATAGAAAAGGTAGAAAGACAAGGTCAGATCTGGCCAGACGAGCAAGATATGTCCGTAATGGTAAGCCACTGGTCACTTGGCAATACACAGATTAATAGAAATGGGTTAATTCAAGATATAAGAGCTAGCTAGATATAGCCTGAGTCATAGATCAAACAGTTTGTAATTAATATAAGCCTCTGAGTAATTATTTTCTAAGTGGCTTGAGTGAGGCCACAGGTGGGAGAGACCTCTCTAGACCTCATGGGTGGGCTGAGGAGAAACATTTAGCTACATCACCCTTAGTTGATGAGTTATTGGGATTGATATGTGTTGAGAGTCATTTTTATTTAAGGAAGTGGCAGCTGGTAGATCTACAGTGCTTAACTGGATGTTCACAAAGCCAAGGATATACCATCATCACAAATTATGCTTGGTAGAATTTGAAAATATAAAGATATAAAGTTGTGTA
Organism: Sigmodon hispidus; assembly: GCA_004025045.1. Classification (NCBI taxonomy): domain Eukaryota; kingdom Metazoa; phylum Chordata; class Mammalia; order Rodentia; family Cricetidae; genus Sigmodon; species Sigmodon hispidus. The sequence goes on along the minus strand of PVIH01004058.1, from coordinate 89,557 downwards.
TTTATGGAATGGGTGGAAAAATCATGATGATTTTCTGCAGATAGATGTGATTAAAATATTTTATATATAATTTTCAAAGAATTAATTAAAATTTTAATCATTTGAGGATACCATAGATGAAGCTATGCCATGGCTTCTGCACCAGAGGCTAGTCCCAGCAGTTGACAGGTCCTAAGAAGTAAGGTGTAAGTCAGGCACTATGCTCAACAGAATCTTTCAGCCTGGCTGACTAGCAATCAAGTTGTTTCTTTATTTAGACAGATTCATAAGACAAAGTCATACTCAAGATTTTTTCAAAAGATACAGATTATAACATTTTTTGCCTCTAGACATAGGCTTGATTTTCTATAACATGTCCAGAATCATTGTTTCAGTTACAATTAATAGCTACAGATAGAATAGATTTTAATTTATCACGACCCCACAACTCTATTTCAAAGAGTCTATAGACTATTTTTGTTAGGGCAAACATACTTAAAATATAACAGTCTGTTTTCAAGCTGGCAAGGTTTGTGATTTGAGAGACCTAGGTAAATAGAAAATATCTGAGCCATTTCAGGTGACTGATCATGCCTTGAATAGTACAAATTATTATTCATTAATTAGCCAGACAATGAACTTTTAACTTTCTAGTGACTTTCCATGTATATCTGCCTATTTAGTATGTTACTTATTCAGCAAAATCTGAGCATAAGGTAAGAGGAAGCCTGTAAATGTCACCACACTTCTGGTTAGTTGGAGCATGTCAGTTTTCCTTAAGTTTACATTATTTTAATTATCCTATTGAAGTTTGCTTAGGGGCAGATGTACCAAGAAGATCCTGCAGTAATGGTGTTATGAAGTTTCTAGTGTCTTTCTGCTTATAATAATCTCTGGGGCATAAGGAAAAGTTCTGAACAAGGCCAGATAATATAGTCTCCCTAAAAGCAGGCAGAGTAAAAAATTCAGGAATTTCCTGGAGATACTCAGATAATATTTTCTCCAGAAGATGGGGGGGGCAGAAGAAAAGAAAAAAAAATTAAATAAACTATAATGTAGAGAGCCCCCAACATCCAACATGCAGAGACCAAAACCAAAAGTGACAGACAAAACAAGTGAGATCATAGCATTCAGCTCAGTTGGGTTGAAACTGTGTAAGACTGCTATACTGGCTTCACAACTCTCTCAGTGTTTTCAGTGGGTATGGCTGTGCCACCTATGAGTTATGAAAGAGACATCTCACTCCAGGGAAACGTTAAAAGGTTACAGAGAAGCCTGGTGCTAAGAAAGTTCCCAGTAATCCATAAGCATGGCCCCAGTTAGACTACTAGCAAAAGTGGAGAAAGTGCCTGAGCTGGTCTACCCCAGTAATCAGATTGTTGATCACCTTAACTGTCATTATAGAGCCTTCATCCAGTAACTGATGATAGCAGATGCAAAGATCCACAACCAAACACAAGCCCAACACTAGAAACCTAATAGAAGACAGGGTAGAGTGACTGTATGAGCAAAGGGAGTGAAGATCATGATGAGGAAATGTACAGAGACAACCAAACCAAGCAAGTGACAAATCAGGAACTTTAGACCAATAGCAGTGAAGCCTATATGGAACTGGACTAGAATTTCTGCATATGTGAGACAATTGTGTTACTTGATCTGTTTAAGAAACCCTTAGCAATGGGATTAAGATCTATCTCTCATGCTTGAGCTGGCTTTTTGGAGCCCATTATCTATAGTGGGACACCTTGCACAACCTTGATGTAAGTGGAAGGGGCTTGAACCTGTCTCAACTGAATGTACCAGGCTTTGCTGACTCCCTATGGGAGACCTTACCCTTTCAGAGGAGGGGATGGTGATCGAATAAAAGGCCTAGGCCGAGCAGGAGGGGCAATGAGAATGGAATCTGTGGTTGGTATGTAAAATGAATAAAAAAAAATTCTTAATAAAAAAATTGATTCATTTAAAAAAGTATATACATTAGGTGAAAATTATTTTATTTTACTTTAGTTTCATTTTAAAAGCAAACATACAGAAAAATAAAGTATATTAGTAATTTATTAATTTTAGAAGTTGTATTTTTAATATAAGTGTCTGATTCATTTCTTTGGGGGATAAAAGCTGCTGTGGACAAAGTCAGAACCTCTGGCACAAATAAGGTGGGAAATATTCATAACAGATGATGTCCCAGCACGGGCCAAACACCTACATAAAGCCTAAGGAAGTTTAAAGAGCTTTAAAAGCATTCTAGACCCCTGAAACAGAGCCAAAAATGGCTTTCTGAATTGCATATCTGGATTGATTTGTAATACATTGACAGGGCGATATTAAGGCTGGAATTTAAAAATGGTACTTGTTTGCAGCAGGCAACTTAAACCTATAGGTCTCTCAGAAAACTTGATATAAACAACAAACTGCATGTGATTGATTTAAGGTTTTAGCTTATGCTGAACAGAAAGGAAACAAATTCAAAAACAGTTTTTCAGGTAGCAGCATTTCCTGAGTCCACTCTGTTTGCTGGCAGCAAGAGATGCAGAGGGCACCTCCGCCACACTGAAACACCACCAAAAGGGGCAGAGTCAACAATCATAGCAATACCAACATTTTAAAAAGCTCTTCTGGTTAGAAAATGATTAAGGATTCTCAACGAAACTGATTTAGATTCACAAAACCTCTAAACGAGGTACAATGTGTGTAAAATACACATAGAATTCAGAGAAAAAAAAAGGGTAAAGAAAGTCCTTAAAGAGAAAAATAGGAATAAAGATAAAAAGGCCACCTAAAGATGGGAGATAAACAAAGAGTCTGGATTATGGTTATTGTGTTTTCTTTTAATTTTTTAACTTTTAATGAGCTAGCTGCAGAAAGACAAATGATTGCTAAGCCTACTAAGTTAAACACACACATATATTTTAAAGATATCTTGACTTTGAAATCTGTATAAGAATATGTGTTGCCCGGGAAAAGAGTTTCTTCTTTTGTCTCCACAGAAGATCAAAACCTGTGGATTGGTTCAAGGCAAATGTGGCTTTATTTGCCAAGACCACCTGAAAATTCTCTGATAGGAAGATCAGCTTCCAAGATGCCAGTTGAGACAATCCAGCCTCAAGACCCTGTGAGGTTGACAATGTCACTTAGTCAGCAGGAAGTAGCAAAAGAAAGACAGCTAATCCAATTTCCCAAAATTATTGCTTATTGATGTTTGTTTTTATTATGAATAGTTAATAGTTATAGTCAATCTCTTTAACAAAAAGGGGGGAGCATATGATTATAGAAATGATTAGAAAAGATAGGTGGATTTTGGTTTTTGATACAAACTTAAAGTCAATTTTGTTATGCTGCATGTATTTTTCTACTCTTGATCAAGGTATTATGCTTATGTAACTCATTTAAAATTGTAATGTGTAATTGAGAAATGCAAATTAATAGTCATCTATGATAACCAAACTTATAGTCATGTTAGTTAGGTTTTGGTAGGTGTACAACGATATATTTCAATTTGATAGGTGGTCTTCAAACACTTCAGAGACATGCTAAATACAGCATTTAAAATATTTTAAGAACTTAGACTTTTCTGGACAGTGAGACAGGTCTGCTCCTGGCATCACCAATATCATTCAGGAAAATGATGGGCATTGAAGAAACTTTATGTGGAATTTACTTTGTGGCAACAATTAGCCACTGGACAAGAAACTGTTCTAATACTGACTGTTTGATAGTGTGCTGTATAAAATGGACATGCAAGTTCCATAGGAAAGTGACCTCTGAACTTTGGCAGAACAAGCAGTGATGCTGTAAATAAAGTGACTGTTTTGGCCCATGGTGAGCACTGTAGCAACAGGCACGAAATCAGAGTAGAGACAGGTAGAAGGAGGGTGGAGTCAGTCAGTCTCCATCTGACTCTGAAGAAGAGTCATGTAAGAAATCTAGGTGAGCCACGAGCTGGGCTGTGTGGCAGATAGATTACTAGAAATGAGTTGAATTAAGATGAAAGAGGTAGATAGCAATGTGCCTGAGACATAGACCAGACAGTATGAAATTAAAAAAACAAAATTCTTTTCCCTGTGTAAAATAAATCATTATTTTTCAGCCACTTCATTTTGAAACTTACTTGGGTAAGCAAGATTATAACTACTTACTAGGTAAAATATTCCTAGTTTCAGCAATAGTTTTGTTTTAAAAAAATATTAAGTTAATGTCCATTAAGGTAAATATCTTATTTAATCATATCCACTAAACCAAAACATTGTGCTTCTTTTTGAATGTCTAAAGATAGTTTTATGAGTCAATCTCACTTATGCTACTTATGTAGAACAATATAAATTTACATATTTTTTATGATTATGCAGTTATAAAAATTATACAGATTAATGAGTTTCACCATATTTACAAGTATATTTATTCCAAATATTCAATATCCAATAAGTATTAGGAATAAGATATTTTTATGTTTTCATTATTGTATGACAATTGATATCTTATATCAATCAGCAGTACTCAAGTAGAGAATTTCTCATTCATTTTGAAGCAGAGTAGAATATTTAGCTATCTGGAATAACCTTAAATAATCATTTTAAATATCAACTCAAACATAAATCTATAAATTCAAATGAGCTCACTGACAACAAAACCATAATCCATCCATATTAAATGAAAACAAAATGAACTAGATGGAATGCTCTATTTCTGGATTCACTCTCCTCTCTTTTTCTCTATTTCTTTCTTTCTCTACACACACACACACACACACACACACACACACACACACACACACACACATCTCTTAAGGAAGGGAACAGCAGTGGTTTAACTATGTACCCCAGAAGCAATATGTTAAAAGTTAATCCTAAATCAACAAAACCCAGGGTAATCAATTGATTAATGACACAGTTATAAATGGTTTGTGGCTCACAGTCTGTTTTTCTTCTCCCTTGGTCTCTTTACTTTTTTTCTTACTGTAAAGATATGGTACAATACAAAGATTCTTCCCAGATACACATGCCAGATTATAAAATATAAATATCTGTTCTTTATAATAATCTTCAGCATTCTGCTATAACAGCAGAAAAGGAAGAAGTGCCCATGGTATATATTGGCAGGAAAGTCTCATACTTCAATTCTGTTGTCCTAAAGACACCAAGGGAAAGGTCCACTGGCAAGTAAGGAGAGACTGGCAGTCCAATGCATGCTAGCTCTGGAAGGCAGTCGGGAAATCAGTAGATTTCAAGGTGACTCAAACCGAAATGCTAGTTTATTCCATCAGAAGAACTGTAGGTGCCAGCATGCTATTTATACTGCTGAAAGGTTTAGTCTGCAGAAACCTTCCATCATGTTTAGAAGGGAAATGTCTATATCCTGCTCTGCTTACTGTGTCTTAGACCAAATGTATGACCTTGAAGTGACAGTTAATCTGCCAACTCATTACCTCCTGGCTCACTGAAAAACAAAGAGAGAAAGATGCAGGCAGAGAACATAAAGATGACAACCAATGACCCTCTACAGCTTCCGACCTCTCAAACTGCATTTTACAGGCTGAGCATACCTTCGTTGGCATGCTAGGCTTTTTTTATTCCTTTTCTGAATTCCTCCTCCCTTTTGCCATGTGGCTGCTTGTCAGCTTCCATGGCAAACAACCTTGCATTCTCTTTGTTTTATCCATCTCCCATCAGTTGGCAACTATGAAGATTCACAGTTTGTCTAGAGTGCATTCTATTAAAATCTAATAATGCTGTCAATGAGCTTCAGAACAAAAAACCAAATATCCAAAGAGTAAAAATCTTGTGTGGTATCATATATTAAAAAGGAATAGTAAAATTACAAATCGGGTAGTGTTTTTAACTTAAACTGTTATATTTAGAAAATAATTAGATGATATAATGTAAGATCAAAATCTACATTTTGAAAGCTTTAGTCTCATTTGTAAATGTTCCCCAGTCTCCTGCCTCCCCAGCAGTAAATCCTACAAGACATTAACTTACAACTGAACAGATTGTGCGGGTGGATGTCTGATGAAAATTGTGTCACTATGAGAAAAGATGTGGGAGTGTTCTCTGACTTTCTCACCTCCGACTTATGAAAGTATAAACAAAAGAGATGTCAAGTGAGCACACAGAAAGGTAGTGGCCTCCCAGAGGCTGAGAGAAGACACCTCAGAATGGAGCCCACTTGTCAGCACTTCTGTTTCAGAATTCCCTAGCATCCAGAACAGTGAGGCATGGGTTTCCCGCCATTTAAGTCATACAGTTGATTAGTGATTACTTTTGTTATCAGAGCCTAGGAAAAGTAATACAGCTAAAAATGTATCTCTTCAAGTGAAACAGTACAAAGCCATCTTTGAAGCAAAACAAAACAAAATTTTCTAGCTAGCAACAATAAAATTTTATTCAAGCAAAAAAAAAAAAAACAGAGAAATAAGGAAATAGACTCAGGTCAAGCTTGTGTGGTGACACAAAGGCATCTCAAGCACAGGAAGAAATGGCATTAGGATCTTGAGGTTTAGGATGAACAGACAAACTTGGCTTCAGAGTGAGACTGTCTCAAAATGAAATAAGACAGTAGTAATAGTAAATGAAAAACGCAAAATTACTTCAATGACAAAAGAGTAATAGTGACTTTTAAGAAATCATATCTGAGGAAAAGCTAAAGAAATTTCTCCAATGTAAAATATTGTTATATAGATTTATATGAGTTGGAGGATATTTGATCACACTACAACACTCTGAGGCTGTGTTAATGAAGTGAACCTTAAAACAGGGGGCAGAGCAAGCTACTAGCTGACTGGATTTAGCCATAGTGAAGCCAGGAATACTGATAGAGAAGAAAGACAAGAAGGAGTTGAGAGGGACTGAGATTTTGTAGTCTCTTTGATCTGGGATGCTCTTGTTGGGTCTCTGGTAAAACATCGAAGGTCAGTTGGTCCCTCCTTCTCCACTTCTTTGATCTATCAGGTTTCATCCCCAACATCTGACTCCTCAGTCTTTATTTGTAATAAAACACCTTAGATAAAAACTATATATATATATACATATATATATATACACACACACACGAAAGTGTGGGGTGTGTGTGTGTGTGTGTGTGTGTGTGTGTGTGTGTGTGTGTGTCTGTATGTGTATTTGAGAACTCTGGGACATTCTAGCCCTTCTACTTTGGACATTATACCATCCAAATAAAGGTTTCTAGAATAAGAATGCCAATGTCATGTGTCTCATACTTTATTTATATATTCATGTATCAAATAAGTGCATATGTAAAGAAATTAAGCCTTATTTTAAAGCAGTTTCTAAAAAGTGATAGAGCTAGAAGACAAGCCTTAGGTAGAAACTCATAGAGTATTTTTTCAATGTACTGGTAAAATACTTCTCACAGTTGAAATGCTGGTGTTAATGTGTCACTAGAAATGGAAGCCTTCACTTTTCTAGCTCCCTCATTTGTCACACAGGGTCTTTATTTCCATTCCAGACACCAAACCCTAAGCCTCAGTTCATAAAGCAGTTGTGTCTTTTCAGGTTCCTCTTGATTATTAAAAAAACCCACCAGATTGGTTTCTAATGTTTTGTTATCTTAACAGCTTAAAGATGCACTGAAATTATGTTTTAGAGATTGTCCATTAGAGGGACAATCTTGTGTGAGCTGGTGTCTTTTGGTTATAGAAAGGTTATATATAGGTCTAAAGAAGAAAACCAAAGTTTTCTATTAAGAATACTAATTTACTCAAGATTACTTTGTAGATTTGTGTGCTGTATTTGTAATTCTTAGATTATTAAATAGCATTGTATTTAAAAACGGAGGGTGATGGAGATAGCTCAGTCAATAAAATACTTATCACCAGCACCCACAGAGAAATTGCACATAGTGACACTGAGACTTTGGAGAGCAATAGATCTCCAAACTCCATGGCCAGTTTTGCAGATATGAGAAATAGAAAACCATGACCTTTGTCCACCTCTTTCCACATACTCCTACCTGCACAAATGTGAACACATACATACGAACAAGCACATGCTTCAATATTTTTAAAAGAATAGTAATTACCCTGTAATCCACTTGAATTATTACCAAAAATTATGATATCAGATAAAGCCTCATGAGCTTTGAATAAAGGATTCTTCTGGAGACCAACAAGGGTAGGATGTGTGCTTAATCAATGACTATTAAATGTCCTTGTGAAGAGTAGGATAAATGTGTTCATGGAAGAAATTATCCATGCAGATAATTTCTAATGGTTATTTGTAAAATTATAGAAAAATTTTAGAAGATTATTTTCCACTTTATTATCATTAGATATTAATAATAGAATGACCAATTTTATACAAATTAAACTTCATCAGTGCTACAGTTCTCAATAACAAATCCTCTGTCTGTTCTGACTATGAGCTTCATACAATATGGTCAGTTCTATGGGAGGAAAACTTTGATTTCTGTGTTTATATAGACATAATATTAGGTGAAATAAATATTTTAGACTACAAGTACAAAACAAATTCAGAAAAAGAATCATTAGAAAAGGCTTCTAAAATGTTTTGACTTTGAAGATATTACATTGGTTGAGTTTAGTTAAAGTTGTCTTGGTTCAGAGGAGTGGAAAGGAAAGGGAACTATTAAGAATGAGCATCACTCTGTGGAGGTAGGAATGAGATAAATGACCTTGGAGACCATTGAGCTATGACCCCACAGGGCCTGAATGGCCTGTGTCACAGTTCAGAGACTAGCTCCATGACTTTTATTTTGGTTTTAGTGCTGAAAACTAATCAAAGGAGACATATTTGGGGACTCATTAATCATTTTGACACATAATAGGTCAGTGTAGTATAAAACATTACTTACTACAATGACCTTGACAGTCAATGCCAGGTATTGGATGGTTATAGTTTCATTTGTTCAAGTAATGAATAGTATGTCAATGAGTAAGATCTGGAAATCCTAAAAGCAAAGAATTATGTCTCCTCTTTATGACAAATAGGCCCAAAGCTCTCTTTTTCTGCCTTTATGGTCATTGAAAATGAGTACTAAGAGAAATTTTTAGATATAACTTTGTATACCAGTGGAAAAGTGATTATAAAGAACAAATTTTCATAAAATTTTACATAAAAAGCATTGGTAAATCATTGGTGTTAGGTTTTGTGCTGCCTGTTATTTGTGAGAAAATTCCATACCAGAAAACATGTGTTCATACTTACTCTACAGAGCTATGGACATCTGTCAGCAATAGGCATGGCGCAGACAGTTCACTAACCACAGGACAAAGAATATAATTATTTTGAACTAAAACCTAAATGTCCAGGTTAAATTCCCATATCATTTTAATTGCTGGTTTTTGGTGTTATTTATGAGTAAAACAGTAACACACAGAGTCAGAAAGGCAAGCCACCAGTTTACCAATAGGAGATTTAAAATCTAGGCTTAGGGGCTGGGTGAAAGAGAGAATATAAAAGCAGCAGCATTCTCACAGTGACAAGGTTGAAATTTACAGCCTCACACACTGCTAGATGTTATTTGGCAGCCGATAAGAAGACAGAAAAGCAAAAACAAACAAACGAAAAAAACAACACCACCAGTTTTGAATCTCTACTCAAGGACTCACAGAGTCAAGCATGAATGCACAACAGTGAACAGCCCACAACCTACACCTCTTAGAGCTTTTGTTCATTTGTTCTGAAGTATTAGTTTTTTGTTGGTGTTCTTACAATCTGAAGGAGCAGTTAGGCTTCTTTGTTTTAGTGATTCGTGAGTATAGGATTCCTATCTTGGTATCTTATTCCAAACAGTAAAGTTTTATTTGTGGGAAGAGCAGAAGATACACAGGTTCTTCAGATAAAGCCAGGTACTATGATTCCACACTTTCCAATATGCAAATATTTTTCTTCTTTCCATATTCTTATGCTCTTAAAGCCTCTCTTCTGTTTCTTCTGTTTAAATTTGTTTCATGTACTTTTTTTTTTTTTTTTTGCTTTGAAGGGCTTAAGAAAAGTAATTAACTGTCACCTGTCAGCTTGCTCCCTCCCTTTTTTTTTTTTTTTTTTTTTTTTTTTTTTTTTTTCTGAACAGATATGTCTCCAAGTTCTTTCTGGAAGTGAAATTAGTGTGTTCTTTTATGAACTAATACCGAGATAGACCTGAGACTGGTGCAAAATCAAATGCAAAATACTGTATTTTCTCAGTATGCTAAGACACTAATATAGACAGTTCTGTGCCATATATCATATCTTAATGGAAGGAAAACAATACAAAATATAGGGCATATTTCTGTATCAAAAATAATTTAGCTTCTACTTTCTGAATCAATCTGACAGGGTATTTTTGTTGTCAAGCAGATCTTAAATCCCATGGATAGCTGTTGATTATCACCAAGGAATGAGTGCTACCATTATACTACAGAGTTTTTGTGCCATTCTTATCATTGATGTCGTTCATAGCTATCATAGCTGAGTAGATGTCTTAGTCACTATTAGTCAATACGTTATATTGCTATGAAGAAACACCAAGACCAAGGCCACTCTTATAAAAGAAACCATTTAGTTGAGGGCTTACCTACCATTTCAGAGGTTAGTCCAGGGAGAATATTGGCAAGCAAGCTTATTGCTAGAAAAGGAGTTGAGAGCTCCACATCCTGATCCAAAGGCAGCAGGAAGAGAAAGAGCCTGAGCCTGGTGTATGCTTTAAAAACCTCAAAGCCCATCCCAAACAACACACTTCCTCCAATAGAATCTTATCCCAAGTCCTTCTAATCCTTTCAAACAGTTTTATTCCCTGGTGACTAAGTATCCAAAGGAGCCATTCTCATTTAGACTACTACAGTAGGACAGTTCTCTTCTTTTCCTCCTTCCTTTAGAAGCTTGTATAGTGTATTTCATACTATAAAAGCTAGTCTTCACGAAAGGGCATTCATGTCAATTCTAGCTTAGGAATTTTTGAGCCCTGTTCCTGAAGAGTATGGTGTCTTCAGAACTAGACACCTTATTTCCACCTTGTGAGTCCACCAAAGGTAATAAGCTGTATGTTTCTTAGAAATTCCTGGCCAAAACACAAGAAAAGCTTTGTCATATATGGCATTGGGGTTTTTGTTAGATGATCTCTGGCTTTTGCGGAAACACCATCAGCTCAGATGAGAAGAGTTCATTTAAAAAATACATGAATCTTCATACACCAAATTGTGTGCATTATAGTCTTTTTTTCTTTCAGGAAAATAGTTAATAGTGTTGTTCCTTGTGGGTTTTTTGTCCATCCATATTGTTACTTCACCTTCCTTCCATCTTCTGCTGATGTTAGTTCACTGCCTTTCCCTTAAGGAGCCTTCCCTTTCTAAATTCTCCTCCTACATTTAACTGTGTGTTGCCATCTTCCCTTAGGTATCACCCTCTTCTGTTTACCTGTCTCCTCCTCCCTAAAGACATCTTCCTTGAAACCTGCCTAACTAATCAGTGCTGCTCAAATAATAGTTATTGGAGTAGAATCTTCAGTCAAGAAGTTAATAAAGCAGCATAATCTCTAATAACAGCAAGCTATAAATATTTCTCCTCATATCTACAGAAAAGTGTAGTCTTCATCCCTCTTCAGAGAAACTTTCTCTTGTAACAGATGGAAATCATCACAGAAAACCACAGTCAATCAAAATGGAGAGTTATGTAGCCTAGTACCAATGAACAAATCTACAAAAACCCTCACACCTGAAAATCAGGAAACATTGTGGAAAAGGGAGGAGAAAGATTGTAAGAGCCAGAGAATGAGGGGCGTGGCTGTGATTTTTTTGTCTCCTAGTAACAATAGAAGCTATACCTTCAAAGTCTCAACAAGACTCCCCAAACCTGAGCCCAAGGAAGACATGAGTGAACATACCAAAGTAGTTGAGGAAAACCTCATAAGGCCTCAACCCTATTGAAAAACCTTAAGAAAGCTGGAATCAGGAAGTAGTCCTTCCCAGAGAAGAGCACAATTGGTTGCCCAATGTCAAGTGATCAGCTCTGAAAACATACATACATGTGATATTATATGGAGTCTTTAGGCTATATTTAGGAATATATATATGTATATATTCATGTAATAAAAGTTGATGAATCAAGAGACCTGAGTTTAAAGAAATTGGGGAGAGATATATAGACATAAAAGGGTTCAGATGAAAAAAAGTAAAAGAAGTAATGTTATTAAAATACCAACTAAAAAGTTTAAAAAGTGAAAAAGAAAATCACTCTGGGAAAATCTTCAAATACATATAAATTGAGCTACCCTTATAATTCACACAAAAGTCAAGAGGACATCTTGTGAGGAAAAATAAATATATGGAACTAGACAAAATTTAAAAACCGTAAACCAAGCAATGTTACTCTCATCAAAGCAGATGTGAATTCACCAGATGATAACATCAGCAGGTCTTAAATAATGTAAGCCCACTTTTATGAAGCTCAGACCAGAAAATTTAGTAAGCTGAGCTCAGTGTAAACCATAGTTCCAAATGTCCATGCTATCAGAGGTTTTCTAAAAAGGCAAAAATTAGCAATACTATGTTATCTTAATTTTAATCATTTATTTATATGGTAGAAAAGTAATAAAAGAAAACTAATTCACTACTGTTATGAAAATAAGTGCATTTATTTTCTAGTCCACTTTGAAATGACTGTTTATGGCAAATGACAATGATATAAACACTCAAACTGTGGATCTTGGATTTCTTTGCTGCCAATAATTTGACTTTTAACCAATTTTGTATTTCCTAGAGTGAATTATAATAACAAAGAGCCCGTTGTGTTTTTAAAGACGTCTATTACTAGAGATTGACTGTGTAAACTAATTCATAGTTTATGGTTCATGATCAAAAACATTGCCAAAAGTACTTTTTGCATTTATAACAATGTAATGATCCAACTGTTTCTCTTCAATATGTTCAGACTCATAGCACAAAAAAAAATAAGTTTCAAAGAAAATACAGACTACGATATTTATGTTACACACTGCTAGAGGCTGGTGCTATATTGATTAAAGATCTCTGTACTTAAGAGGAAGGGCTTCAGGAGTGTTTTTGAGGTTAAAATTATACATGTGACAGGAAAACTATGTCTTAAACCCTCTGATTATACAGAGAAAAACAAGCAGATTCAGATGAAACTAGAAAGTAAACATTAACTATATAATTTTTATCATGCAGCAATCTTAATGGGGTCAGTAAATAAGACATTATAAATTCTTCTTTCCACATAGATACTCATTCCTATACTGGGAATAAGAAGGATCATAGCCCAGATATGAGAAATCCAGATTAAGAGGCATTTATGCAAGCAAATGTTCACATATCTCTTTGTACTCTTCTTGTTTGTGTCCTTTACATAACTGTCACTGTGTTCTACCTCACATTTAGGCAAAGCTGCTTCTTTATCTGTCTTTCCTTTTGGATATTCCCTTGTTTGTGTTAAAAGCAATCAAAGCATTGCAAAGTTTACTAAGTGAGTCAAGTGCATGATGTACCAGCATGAAGACCTGCATTCCCAGCTCCTATGTGAAAACAGAGTACAGTCATGAACATCTGCAACCCCAGCCATGGCAATGGAGAAAGGGTCCCTGGAGATAACTGGCCTGGAAAAATGATAAATTTATGGAAACATCCCAACACTGATTTCTGACAACAGGTGTAAGCACAGGCACATATTCCTGCACCCACATGTGCAAACACATGAACATGTACAACTACCTATGTAAACAATTAAGTTAAAATTTTAGGACTTTCTCATCTTTTATGTCAGCCCAACACAGAAGCCACACGTGGTCAAAATGAGACCATTTACATTACCTAGAACTGAAAGAGTCTTTAAAGCAGAACAGTCACACTCATTAAAGTTCAGCCCTGACAAGTACTTCAAGTATAAGCCATTGTTTCCTGAAGAAGTCCATGAGTAAATGATGAAACAATTAAATAGACCTTAGAAAAGGGATGAAATTACTTTCTCTAATGTAAAATAAAAAGTTCCCTAACCATCTATGCCTGTTTTCAACCACACAATTTAAATGATGAATGAGATCCTGAAAGTCTATAATTGCTGCCTTTCTGGTAGGCAATTTTAAGCCACTGGTAAATGGCTACTTTTAGAAAATGGAAACTCATTTAAGAAAGATAATGTATAAATAGCCTTCAGAACTGAGCTTTGTGAGGAGAGAGAACCTAGTGGTCATGGCAAGGGTTATGGTTGAGCCTTGAGGTGGGATGGAGTTATGAGATATGAGATAGTATATTATTATTTCAGAGACATGACTGAGCCTTAAAAAGAGATGATTTATTAAGTGAAGTAGCCTGAAGTCTAGCCACAAAAAAAAAAACAGCCAAGATGAGTAATTAACTGAGAAAGAGAGAAATATGAGTCTTTAGAGAAATCCCCAAAACAACAGAAAATATCTGACTTTTATAAGTTAGGGAGAGAAAATTTTAGAAATTTTTTATACTCTACATTAAAAAAGCACTGAGAGACAGGAACAAGATAGAAATATAAAGTTGGGACTGCTGGACCACAGAAAAGCACAATTACCTTGTACCAGAAATACAGTTAAAAAAACATGTACCAGAGATACCGTTACAGCCTGTATACAACTAAAGTTTCTTCGGCTGGTGGACTTGGCCTTTTGAAGTGAGGAGTGTTGTAAGCAGGCAGGCCCACAAACTAACATACACCACGAGGCAAGCTGAATTAAAGCCAATGCAATTCATAAAGATGTCAGAAGTATCTTTCAAATATTTGCCAGAAGTAGAGATTCATTTTCCAGAGAGAATAATACATTTCTGTATTAATCACAAATGCCAATTTCTAAACAAACATTTGGGTCTTTACAGAAAACTTTGAGTAAACTTACAGAGTGGGATGCGGCATTAAATATGAACTTGCAATCTATTGATGTACTCTCATTCTGTCCTTGAATACTTTCTGGTGTCTGTTTTCCTACTTTAAATGCTGTTTTGTGACTGCCTCAAAACAGTGAAAACATGGAAATATCATCACTATAATTCAGTTAGCTTGGGTCTCTATTACTACATGTCTTCTATTTTCTCCTCTTCACAGAGCAACTTAATACAATAAACTTTGGAACCTATGCCTTAAATGTTTAGACTTACATTACAAAATTATTTCACAAAATTCACTTTAACTCTTGTAATTAATTTCTTTCACAGAAGTGGGTAAATAAAAAGTATAAATGATCATGTGTCTCATTATCAGGAAAGCTAAGCACAGGGTTTTTTTCTAGTACAAACTCTAAAGAACATGCAGATATGCTTATATATTAAATACCTAAGATTTATTATTTTAATTAAGAATGTTATATATAGAGAGAACATGAGATGATTGCAAAGTCTGACCATCAAGCTAATTTAAAATGTAAACATCAATGCTCCTAAGACATAACAGCAGTGATTTACTTATCTATTATTTCCTTGCTAAAAATTAGATAAGTATACAGAAACTGTATGTAAGAGAGACTGCTGAAAGGCTATGGAGGTTTGAATGAGGATGGCCCTCATAGACTAATATATTGGAACTCTTAATTGTTAGAACTAAAGTGTGTAATGAGGGGTAAGAATTGAGATTTCAGAAGCCCATGACATTTCCAATTGGCATCCTCTGTGTCCCTCCTTCTTTCTCTGTCTCTCTCTGACTTGTGCTTGTGGATCAGATATAAGCTTTCAGCTACATTCTCATGCCACACCTGCCTCCTTCCATGTCCCCCAATATGATGGACATAGATTCTAAATCTCTGGAGCCAGGAGCTCCAAATTAAATGCTTTCTGTTTTAAGTTATCATCATAATGTTTTGCCATGGCCTGCAATGTAACAGAGCTTCCTATGCTCTTTTTGAAACAATGTGGAAGACTCTGAAAGTTTTATTAGGAAAGTTGTTGGACACTATAAGAGGGGCTTGGAATACAGTAGTGATGAGAGCATTGTGGACTATAAAATCCAACTCAAAAGATGTCAAAGGGACATAATATTAGCAATTTGGCTAGAGACAACTCTTAAGATATTTTGCCAAAGAATGAAGCTGCTTTTGCACTTGTCCTAAGAATCACCCTGAGGCAAAATTTCAAAGTTTTGGGCTAATTTCATTGGTAGCAGAGATTTAAAGAGAAAATAACATTGACTCTGCTGTGTGGTTATAAGGGATCACTATTTGCCGATAAAAATGAAAAAGAGCAAGCAGAGCAAGAACAAAAAAATACAAGATGTATAGTCTGAAGACAAAAAGAGCACTGGGAAATTTAATGTTGGAGCTATGGTTTGTGCTGAAGAAGATAAGGAGAAATGGAATAAAGTAAATGGTGCTTTCGGGGCTAGACCTCACAAGAAACTCTTGAGAAGAAAAGGACAAAGGAAATATCTGTTCCTAAAGAGCAAATGAACACTTGTGCAAATGTAATTCCAAGAGGAGACCAGGCTACATCCCAGACTGGCAGCAGAACTTGGTAACATCACACTGTGAATTCACTTCCCTGTAGTTCATGCTCGGAAGTGCTTTGATATTGGGACTTACTTTTGACCTAAGGCTACAAATGATATTTCTAGACAATCTAACTAGTGAGCATGAATTATCACACTGGCATGACGATTATTTGAACTTTTTTCTGCAGTGAAGTAAAAACACTCATGTGTTTATTACATGTAATAAAGCAAAACACTCTATATAATAACTAACTAACCATGTAATGTTCATAGCTTGAAACAAATAATTTTTTCTCTCTTCATTTTCTTCCACTTCATTTTACTAGGAAACACTGGCTATAAAATCAACATGTACTGTGAAAAATTGGTGCATTCAAATACTAAATTGTGATGATATGTTCATGTATTCATAGATAAATTCCTTTCTGTATGAATCAATATCACACTGGCACATAGTAAGAATGTGTCTGGAAGGACTCCTATTGCCTCTCAGAGGTTGCTAGTCACCATCCCAGTTGCTGAAACTTCAGTACACTGACCTCTAGGACATTCTGAATTGTGTGTTTTCCATGCTGTCAAGCTCTGAGTTCTATTGATGTTTTTCTGCTCTTTTATATAAAAGAAATGAAGGCAGTGAACTATATCATCTAAACTTATTTGCAAATTAGCTTTAAATTCATCATCTAGTGAGAGCCAATGTACAAGGGAGTAAAGGGCAAACCATTGTTTTTATGACCAGGAAAAACAGTCCTATAAGTAGCAGGCAAGTAGGAAACCCAAGGTCACAGTTTAGGTGTCTTTGTTCCAGCAGTAATGATAACAGCCGTTTTCTAGAGTTCTCTTCAGCACACTCTCTGCGCTTTTCGGGACTGTGGCTTATTTTAAGTTGCTGTCATAATGACTGTTAGTGACAATGTTCTGGAGGCACATCTATATTATCTCTGAGAGATGCTGTCAGAACCATGGTACTTTTGACCTCAAGGTATTTTAACACTTTGATTTGTTTCTCTAAGCTTATGAAGAGGTAAGCGCTTTTAAATATCAGCAGTGCCTCAATCATTGTCCATTTTCCTCTTTGCTGGAGTCATCCATCACTTTTATGTTTCTAAAGCACACTCGGTATATTAGTCAGGGATCTCCAGAGGAACAGATATATATGGGATTTATTATAATGGCTTATAGGCTGTGGTCCAGCTAGTCCAACAATGGTGGTCTACAAATGGAAGGTCCAAGAATCCAGTGTTGCTGAGTTCATGAGACTGGATGCCTCAGCTTGCCTTCAGTGGATGTCAAATTCTAAAGAAGTGGGCTATAATGCCAGTTATGGTATGAACTTGCTAGAGACAGAAAGAATAAGCTGGTAAAGAGAAAAAGCTTTCTTCTCCCATGAATTTAGATAGGCTGCTACCAAAAAGAATGGCTCAGAATAAAGTTAGGTTGTCCCATTTCAAAGAATCTGAATTAAAGATATACCTTTCCATTTCAAACAATCCAGATTAAAATTGTGTCTTCCCAAATCAGATGAGTTAGTTAAAAAAAATTCCCTCACAGGTGTAACTAGCCACTTAATACTTTTCTTAATTCCATATGTAGTCACTGGCAACCAACAATAATCATTACACTCTGTTAAAATGCTTAAATGTCTTCATATTTTTTGCATGTATACCAAATAGCATCTATAGTAATAACATATATAACTTGTATGCATTAAATACTATGTTTAGAATGTCTTACAGAGAAAGTGTTTCATCCTCAATTTATCTTTATAGATATGTAGTCAGAAGATTTTAACAAGAAATATTTCATTATTGCTTTAGAATAATTCAAAGAACAGTAAAAGAGGAATAATTAGACATGAAGACAGGTAGTTTTATGTTTTAAAGTTGTCAGAGGTTGATTTAATTGTCACCATGAGACAACATAGACCCATTTGGGAGAAAATCTTGCAGTGAGATTTTCTCTAAATCAGATTGGCCTATCGGCATGTCTGTGAGGGATTATCGTGATTATTTTAATTGACATGAAAGGACTCAGTTTACTGTCAGTGGCATCATTCCCTGGGTTTGGGTCCTGCACTGTATAAATATAATGAGGATTTGAGCAAAGAAGGCATACTCATGCAAACATATTTATCTCTCTCTCTCTCTCTCTCTCTCTCTCTCTCTCTCTCTCTCTCTCTCTCTCTCTCTCTCTCTCTCTTTCTTTCAAAGTAGCTGCTGAAGTTTTTTTATCCAGGTTTCCCGCAAAACTTCCCTTAAGCCTAAAGCCATGAGGTGAGTTTGTTAAGACAAGAAAAGAAATTAGACAACTATCATGTACTTTGCCTAAACCTTTGGGACATTTTCTCTGTTGTAGCACACCACGCTGTCCAAAGTTAAACACAGCATCCTAAGATTGTTTTGAAATCCAATATTTCAAAAGTTCCAGCTGACAAACCTGTTTGATGATATGTGATATTTCACAGCTTATAACTTGAAGATACAGTGCTTAATAAAGCCAAGGTGTCTTTTATTCTGCTTGATTAAAGAGAAAACCTTTAGAGAAAGAAAAAAAAAACACTATTTCTAGTTACTTTTTCTGGCTAAATTACTAAGTATATTTGAAGAGTTAGGTTTACAAAATTCCAGGATAGCATATTATCACCCCATCACTCTTTTGTAAAAGAAATTGCTACCTAAATCTAAACATGTTCTCACTTCCAGGTACACTGATGCATCAGTAATTTTTGATTAGCATCTATAGGCTGTGAAAAACAATGAAAGAGCTTTTATAAAATTACTCAACTTCACAGTGGGAAGGAAATGGAGAAAAATGGGATACTAGAGAAAGGATGTGAAAAATATAAAAAATGCATGTAGGAAACATCATAATAGAACCTATTACATTTATAACATAATATATAATATATACATAATATAACCTATTATGTTTATAACATGATATATATAGTATATGCATAATATAACCTTTTACATTGTACATGAACTAAAACAAATTAACAGAGAAATAAATCCAGTTAGTTCCAGACAACTTGATACCCACTTACATCTTAAATGCCAAGTTCATATTATTCACAAAGTCACTAATCTTGTAATTCCTATTGGATACATAACCTCATGTTTATCCCCAGATACATTTTCACAAGAATCTTGAGTTCTTAGGAAGCAAACTATTTTAAACACAACTTGTTAAGTAGAACTCATTATCAAAAGTAATATAGTATTGAAATAGTAGTATGACTCTTAGGCTTGCAGATGTGTGATGTAAGGATTTGTCTTTCTTTTTTTATGATTTCTTTTTTAGTTTAGTTTTGTTTTGTCTTTGATTTATGACTGGTTTATTTTAGACTAAACTGCAATAAATCAGTAAAAAATTAATCACTCTACATAGCAGTGTCTTTCTTACATCCTTTAAGAAGCCAAAGTCATGGGCTTGTTTTTTCCCTCAAGCGGCTTGCTCGGTATGCAGTGACAAGATCACTGCCTCAATGAAAACTTCTGGAGTTTCTTTTAGAACCATCACCATGATAGCTTGATGTTGAATTTAGTAGGCCTTTTCTCATTATGTTTTAATATATCTTCAATTTAATCTCCCCTTAAATGGTAATAGTTCAATGATTTGGTCTAGTGTTTTACTGAGATATTCTTTAAATTTTCCTGTCATTTAGCTTATATTAAGAACTAAAAATTTTCAAAATTTTCTAATGTATTTAGTTATGAAACTTGTACTTTTTACAATAATAGAACAGATGACATTTCCAGAGAACCATAAATTGGAACAGAAAAGGCCTTCTTATAAACATACTGACAGTCAATCCTTATTTGTTGGACATATTCTGAAGAGATTTAGGGTGCATATTACACTTGATGCTGATTTATATATTTTCTTTGTGTGCTGAGAATATACCCAGTAACTCTTACCTAAAATCTAGGTGATGTTGAAAGCTAAAGAATGCTTCATATTAGAATTTTTTCATAAATCATAGACAAAGAGAAAAGTAAAGAAATTATTCTAATTAATACATAGTTCACTTGTTTTGACACACATTAAACAGAATTTTGGAAACACTATACAATGTTCTGATGCAATATTACAAAATTTTATTAAATATGAGATAATTATAGAATTTTATAATAAATTGTAAAAGTGGTAAAGCTTTTAGAATAGTTTTCCAAAAAGCAAAATAAATAACCTTTGAGTTGTGTTACATGAAATGTTTATGAAGTTTTATTTATTAGGTTTTATAGTACATTGGAGCAGAAGGTAATTCTAAGTCTGAATTTATCCACATTGAACTTGTAGTTCACAAATAAGCCTGAATGAACAATGGAGTTGGCTTCTTTCCACCGTGCTAACCCTGTGGCTGAAAAGGCATTTGGGAACACAGAGCTTTTCCATTTGCTTTTAGGTTTTAGCAGTGTGCATCAGAAAATTAGGTGGTGCCCAGATTAATGAACTGACATTTACACAGCTTCTTAAAGGATTCAAAGTGTATCTTTTATACCTCTCAGAGATCCAGAGGTTACCTGACTTCATTAACTTGGGGATCCACCTGGCATCAATTTATATCTAGCTCTTTTATCCTTTCCCTGATATAGGAATTCCTTATAAAGTCCTGTCCAGGATTGTCCCAACACTACCATGTGTATATTTCCTTGAACAGCAGGAAAAAACAGGTACCATACAGAATACATGAAGATTCCCAAACAAGATCAGAGTGTGAAACAAAAGAAAAAATTTCTAGAGGCATGATGCATGTTTTATAGCCATTGCTCCTTGTTCCTGTGTATAATTACAAAGACTTGTTACTCACCAGATTCTAAAGGAGCTTACCTCTCAAAGCACATAAAACACAGAAAATATATGAGTCAATGATCTTACCTATTGTTTAGTTTAAAATACACAGGTATTTTTCATTCTAATGCGTGGAATAAAAGGTAACAAGAATCCTACATTTTAATTGGGTACATTATAATAAATCTTCTCAACCTACTGGCCTTTATGTGACTGTTATACTTCATAAGTAAGTTATTTCTGATATCTAGAACATTAATTGAAGTCAAATATTATGTGCATCAATAACCTAAAAAGATAAGAATACAATTTAGAGCAATTTAGTTAATTGAAATTGAAAAACACTTTGTTTAAGGAATTCTTTCTTTATATATATATTTATTATTTGGTGATTTTACATCATGCACCCCATCAAATTCAGTTATCAGACCTCTCAGTATCATGCCCACTCTTATGATCTCCCCATTTACAAAACCACCTATTCATGCTGCTCATTTACTTACTGGAGCATAAGTAAACTTCCTGTGGCCAGAACCTTAAAGAAAACAAGTCTTTCTTCACTCACAACCCTGCCTGCGCCCCTCAATGCATGAGTGAGGCACTGTGTCATTTAGTTATGTTCTAGCCTTGAGCTCTTGTGTATAATGATCTCTCTCTCACACTCTCTCTCTCTCTAGTCCAGGAATTCTTTTTATCTTCTTTTTTTGTGCTATCACTCATTATTTTTTCTATTTTTATTATGAATAAAGTCATATTTTTATCCATGTATATCTTTTATCTTCATAAAAATACTGTGATCTTTAAAAAGTTTCATGAGAAGACAGGTAGAGAATTGTGAAGACAGAATTCTCTCCAGATATTTATCAAGAGTATATGTGAAAAGAAAAGACTAATCAAATCCATGTTCTTTTCCAAAAGTACTCCCATTATTCTCTTACTGAATTTAAAAGAAGCTAACCAGTTCTCAACAGAAATGGGCCAATTTCACTCCTGAAAGAAGAGTATGTTTTACTGCAGTAAATGTACAACCTAAACATACACTGCTAGGCTCTGTGAACAACAAATGTCTACAGTACTGAGGTGACTAATGCCAGTATGATAGAAATAGGCATTCCTGTAATAATCAGATTTCTTTAATTGAGTCATTGTTTTTTAGCAAGGCACCGCTGAGTGTGTGTGTGGGGGGGGGATGTTCTACATATAAGCATATATATAGTATTTAGCAAAACCTATGATTATACATGTAATCACAATGATAATGGTAATATATAATAACAAGCTAATGTATATTTGTATGCATTTATTAGAGTATTTCCTTAGTATCTGGTCTTTCTCCAACCCCATACTTGCTTCTTCAATTAAGATCTTCATCTCTTTTTTTCTCTCTCCTTGTTGTTTCTCTCACTTAATCATCTCCTCTTGTGATTTGTTTCCACCTCTTCTTGGTTGCAACCTCTTATGCCTCCAATTAGCTAAGGGAATCTCTATTTTCTTTCTAGGGGACTCGCTGGTTGTCTCTCTTAAATTTCTTCAGATCCCAAGCTGTTTCATGGTTGAGGTTTGCAGCTTGAGTGTTCTTCAATTTTTTTTTTTAGAAGTCCACTAATGAGTGAATACATCCTCTGCTTATCTTTCTGGGTTTGTGATACCTCGCTCAGGAGGATAGTCTCCAAATCCATCCATTTGCCTGCGAATTTTAGGATTTTTTTTTTCTTACTGCTGAGTAATACTCCATTGTGTAGATGTACCACAATTTGTTAATCCATTCTTTAGTTGGGGAGCATCTGGTTTGTTTCCAGGTTCTTGATATTATGAATAATGCTGCTATGAACATAGTTGAGCTACTGCATTTGGAGTGAGAATGTGCATCTTTCGTGTATATGTCCAAAAGTGGACAGCTGGATCCATGGGAAGATTTATTCCTTGTTTTCTTAGAAACTGCCATACTGCACTCCAGAGTGGCTTAACAAGTTTACACTCCCACCAACAATAGAAGAGTTTTCCCCTTGCTTCATAGCATCTCCAGCATAAGCTGTCATCTGTGGGCTTTTTGTTTTTGTTTTGTTTGTTTCACAGGTGAACACTGAATTGATTTTTTAATTTTTTAATTATTAATTGATTTATTTTTAGAGAATACAGTCCTTTTTTTTTTCATGTATCCCCTTCCATTTTCCCCCTTCCCAACTCCCAATATGTTCCTGTCTTCCTACAGCCTACCTCCTCTTCATTTCCCCATCCCCTCCCACAATGGGACAAAAAGTCCCAAGATGGATCAACTCAGCATACACTCCAGGCAGGCCCGATTTTCTCATTGTAATGTCATGTCGGTTAGGTGTTCCTCAGAGGAGAGTGGGCTAAGAAATGCCAGTTCATGCATAGAAACACAGTCTGATCTCTTCCTTCCATGCTCCACATACTACCCATGCCAGTGGACAGCTGCATATAATCTTAACCATTCTGACAAGTGTAAGGTGGTATCTCAAATTGTTTTGATTTGCATTTCTATGATGGCTAAAGATGTTGAGCATATTTAAATGCCTTTCAGCCACTTGTAATTCTTCAGCTGAGAATTCCCATTTTAGTTCTGAATCCCATTTTTTTATTGGATTATTCAAGGTTTTGGGCTCTAGTTTCTTGAGTTCTCTATATATTTTAGAGATCAGTCCTCTATCACTTTTAGCATCGGTGAAAATCATCTCCCATTCTGTAGGCTGTGGTTTTGTCCTATTGACTGTTTCCTTGGCTTTACAGAAGCTTCTCAGTTTCAGGAGGTCCAACTTATTGATTGTTGTTCTTAGTGTGTGTGACACTGGTGTTATATTTAGGAAGTGATCACCTCTGCCATTTCGTTGGAGGGTATTTCCCACTTTCTTTTCTATCAAGTTCAGTGTGGCTGGGTTTATGTTGAAGTCTTTTATCCACTTGATCCACTTAGATTTGAGTTTTGTGCAGGGTGATAGGTTTGGATCTATTTGCATTTTTTACATACTACCATCCAATTATGCCAAAACCATTTGTTGAAGACACTTTTCTTTTACCATTAAATATGTTTGGCCTCTTTGTCAAAGATCAGGTGTTCATAGATGTATGGGTTATTGTCAGAGTCTTCAATTTGATTCCCTTGATCCACAAGTCTGTTTTTATTCCAGTTCCAGCCTCTTTTTATTACTATAGCTCTATAGTATAGCATGAAATCGGAGATGATAAAGCCTCCTGAGGTTCTTTTGTTGAGAAAATTGTTTTGGCAATCCTGGCTTTTCAGTTATTCCAAATGAAATTGAGTATTGTTCTTTCAAGGTCTGTAAAAAATTGTGTTGGGATTTTGAAGGGAATCGCATAGAATCTGTAGATTGCTTTTGGTAAGATTGACATTTTTACTGTGTTGTTCCAGGAGCATGGGAGATCTTTCCATTTTCTAATATCTTCTTTATTTTCTTTCTTTAGTGACTTTTTTCTTCTGTTTCTCTTCCCTTCTATTCACCCAGCAATGCCCCAGATAAATTCTAGTGTGGTAGCTGATAGTTTGTCTGTTCTCACATGCAAAACCAACATGGGGAGTATGTGGTCCTCTCTTCCTCCTCGGCTTGGGACATCTGGCCCCCCACCTTTGCGGCCAAATACAGTGGAGAGGACAAAGGAAAGATTCCCTTTCCATCCTTTGCCCCTCACCAACTGTGTCTGGTGGAAGAGCTAGCCCAAAGGTCATTAGAGTAGGAAATTTGGTCCGTCTCCTTACCAACTGTGCTACTTAGAAAAATGAGCCCTACACCTCACCTCAGTAAAACAATACAGCTGACTCTGTCATGGGTGCATATGAGGATTCCCTGATGTATGAGAGCAGGAGAGCACACTCAACTCCCTACCTCATCTACCATGTGGTGGCATGTGTGAGAGCTAGCCCCAGCGTTGTGAGAGTGGGAGAACTGAACATGTTTCTCACAGACAGGGGTGTAAGTGAGCCTGCTCTGAGGTGGTAAGAGCAGGAGTGCTGACCCAGCCTCCTTTATCTGACATGTGGTAGCATGGATGAGGGAAAGATGTCCTTCCTCTTGTTCTGGCTATCTGTGGAGAGGTGTCCTTAGGGCATGAGAGCAGGAGAGCTGACCCTTGCAAACCCAGCACTCAGAGGAGAGTGAGGCTTTCATCTTACCTGGACAAAACACTACAGCTGGCCCTGGTGGTATGGGTACAGATGAGTTGGCCCCAAAGGCATGAAAACAGGAGGACAGGCCCTGCTCTTTGCTGCCTACTTCAGTATATGAGCTAGTCATGGCAAGGCTTCAGAGCTGTTCTTGATGGTGACAAAGAGAGAAAGCTGGCAGGCTGACCCTAGCTACCACCCTGGCCCAGAACTAGAGATACTAGTTTGTTCACCCCAACATTCACCTCAACTATGCACTACTGGAGCATGTGAAGAAGTATATCTACAGATCCAAAACAGTAGACATTTTTATGACATAAGGAAACAACAAGATACAATAGCAGTCCCAGGGAGAGCCCAGTATCAATGATACAACAGAAGCCAGAGACCTATGACTCATTGCAATGAACACTTACAAGTAAAGATGTATGGACTAAATGGTATACGGTGTGACTCTCTGTTTCACACTCCAGCTTCCATGCTGTGACTTTTTAAATTCTTGTTTGTTTGTCTTTGTTATTTGTTATTATTTTAATATGGGGGGGTGGTTGCAAAGGCAGAGGACTGCTGCAAAGGGACTGGGAGACAAATGGGATCTGGATACATATGTGAAATCTTCAAAGAATCAATGAAATTTTTAAGAAATAATTTTGTTTTTAAACTGATTTCTTAGTGGCTGTATTCTTTCACCTTTTCACCCTAAGTGCTGTGGGTTTTTTCTACTTTCCCTCGAGCATTCACCCAGTTTAGTCATTTTACTAAAAACCACCATTACTGGGATAAAGTAACATCTCATTATGATGTGATACAGATTTTTCTAACAATTGGTTGTTAACGACATTTTTGCATACTACTTGGCCAGTTTTATTTCTTATTTGAGTAAATGTTTATTTAAGTGTTCTGTTTAGTTTGAAATCATAATTTATGTTTATTTATTTATTACTACTGGTATTTTTAAATTTCTTGTATATGCATATACATATATATATATAAAACTTTTTACAGATAGTTTTCAACTATTTCCCTTTTATTGTTTTTCCACTTGGTTTATTGTTTTCCATTGTTATTGTTTTGCTTTTTTCTTTCATTTTCCTTCCTCAAATTTTAGCATTTGGTCCCCTGGTATCATAGAAAGTCTCCTGTTATCTAATACTCTGAGACTTTCAGGCCTTATATTTTGAATAATTAATTCATTTTCTTTCACTACCATCTTTTAGGAAAAACTTTCTTTACAATCATGTATAACTATTATTAAAATAAATCAGTTATTTACAATGTTTATTTCTAAAATCTCTATTTCTAATGTGATATTTATTTTTTCAGTAGATGCTATACCATATCTGTTTACTCTAGATAGGGAATCAATGACATACCAAAAATGATACCACCAAGGACCAATTTGTTGAGCCAATGAGTTTATTGGGGTTCTTTCTAGGAGAATGAATGAAGTTTTATTTAAAGGAGCAAAGGAGCTGCATAAACAATGGCTTATGAAAGTGAGAGCTCACTGCACAACATGCAGGCAGCTAGAGAGATCAGAGATTCTCTTCTAGTCAGGTCTGTTGAGGTCTGAATTTCCTCATCTGCTTATGGAGCTTTAGGGAATGAAGGGTTTTGAAATCTAATATGTTTCAGGTACTTCCTGAAACATTTGTGTTGTTTGCTTCCTGGCTATTAATGGACCTTCTTTAAAAATTCCTTCAAAGAAATTTGCTATTTAATATTATCCTGCCTCATTAATCTATGACATAACTTTTTGAGGTGATACTAAATCATATCATTTTTAATCTATGTTCTGTATAATTTACTAAATATTAAACTGAGAATTTTCTTTTTTGTTTACTTTCAGAAGCTTCATAATTTTAGATTCAGTGTTCATATCCACAAAGAATCTAAAATAAGAAAAATAACAGCTCCCCCATTCTATGAGAAATATGCCCTGACCTTAGAATTAGAGTCTAAAAGCTAAAAACATCCAGTGAAAGAGTTTGGCTCAGAAATCACATCCATCTCTGCCTCTGACCAAGAAAACTAACCAATCCCTGAACAGGAATAACTAGCCAATTTTTAAGTATCCCTGGAGAAACTCCATTTGTAACAGCCCTTATATAAACCCACTGTCTATTCAGTTTAAGGCTGTCTTCTTTTTCCACCCTGGTAGAGGCAGCCACTCTCCTGAACTCCTCCTTTCCAAATAAATCTCTTTATCAAAAGAGTCTAGGGTAAAGATCTTCATTTGCCCATGCAGAAAAGAACTTGCTGAGTTGTTTCTTAGGAGACTGAGTAGAAAAACTTTGCAGAGATGTCCCCTTAGGGGAACTGAGCAAGGCATAGAAGAACAGAAGAATCTTGCTGAGATGTCCCGTAGGAAACTAGGCAAGATAGGTCAGAAAAAAGTAACAACTTTTCACCAAAGCTATATTTAACCCCTTTAGTAAGTTAACACACAAAAAAGTAATATATTGGACCAAAGAGAATTAAAAACAAAAACAGAGATCTGCTGAAAAGCCCCTTAGGGAGGTAGAACAATGTGCACTGTAGTGGCTCTCCAGGAAAAGAGCAGAATTGATATATTCTATAGGGAGACTATCCTACACCATACCTTAGCTTCAGATATAGCCTGACTTCCCAAATAGTCAGGATAACTTTTTCTCAGAGTTGAGCTGTCCCATTGCAGCTCCAGCCATCAGAGCTGTCCTAACAGCTCCAGGTATATATAGCCTGAATTTTCAAACAGTCAGGTGCATTTCCCTCTAGAGTTGAGCTGTTCAATTGCAGCTCCAGCTATCAGAACTGTCTTGGTAGCTCCAGGTATAGTCTGACTTCCCAGTAAGGCTAGCTCTCATGCCCTTCCCAGAGTTGTAGCACTTGCTTACATTCTATCCTGAGTAAACTAAAGCAGAATGCCCTGAGAGGACTTCATGCTGGTCAAAACATGGATATTTTACTATTTCTTAGAATTTTTCACATGACAAATATTTTTGGATTATTGTCTTTTGCAAATACTGAAACCATAGTGAGTAATAAGTATATCCACGAAAATGGGACACTTAAAATCTCAGCATGTTGTGAGGTAATGTTTAAGTTTCCCTTTAGGCTAATATATATTATATATATGATACTGTCCAATTGTTACAGCACCATGTATTGAAAATATTTTTTCTAGTTACAAATATGTCACAGAAGAAGATTAGGAGAATAACAACAGTAACATATTTTAAAGTTGTGGATGAACATTAATAGCTGTGAGCAACATGATCTGTATTTTGACCTAAATAATTATGACATAAGAATTTATATGTGACATTAATTGTTCATAATGAGATACAGCATACATTGCCTCATGCATAAGTACATTTAAAACAGATAAAATATTAATACTCCAAATTAATATAATCACTATTGTTTTTCTAATATTTTTCTGTTGTACAAAAATGTGTAACATTGTTACAGTGGTGGGCAAGGAGATACTAGCCAAAGGTTTATGAGATCTTTACGTATCCTATTCTTTCTTACAATTGCATGTAATTTTATAGTTGCTAAAAAGAATAAAATGCAAGGAAAAATGCTTGAGACAATATTTTAAAAGCAAAAACTTGGGAAAAATTAAAGTAAAAAGTGAAAGGAATAAAATAAAGACTTACTAATGGCCATAACAGCAATATTAAAGTCAAGAAAAGTTTCAAAATATAGGTAACAATGAGAAGATATATGTGCTACTTCCAAACTTACTTGCTAGAATAAACAATTTCAAATGAATACAATGACCTCAAAACAGAATAGGGTAAATAGATTAGTAGCAATTAGTTAGGCCTTTTGTAAAGCAAGCTAATGACCAGTTAAGTTCCATAAGATGAAATATATACTCTAGCTTTCAATTCAGGTTTGGTTTGATTCTTTGATTCTCCAGTCAATTAGTTCAAACAACCTGTTCTGCAGAAGCTATTAAACCAGTTCTGCATGTAAATGAAATGAATAAAATCCAGCTGTAACAGAAAAGTAATTAAATGATTAATTACAGTTCTGTCTCCCTTGCAATAATTAAGTCTTACAATCATTATGAACCAAGACTTTTTTTTCCCAAGAAGTATATAGAAAAGTCATAGGACAATGAATTCCCATGAGAGTTTCTACAAATCTGTATATCACTGCTTCTGTGGGCTGCTACTGCAATTACCCATTTAATAAAAAAAAAAAACCTTGTTCATAACTTGAACATATTTAAAGATGACATATTTCTTCTGAAAAAAATAGATTCCATTATATAGGTATATTCAACCAAAACAAAGCTTCAAATAATGCCTATAAGAATATATATCTGTCTTTTCTCCTCAAAAAAAAAAAATCTAACTGATGTACTTATAAAATAGTTTTAAATCTGAATCTCTTGTAATTAAATACAAATTATCTGGAAATTCTAGCCTCAGATTACCTTGAAATGGGGGGAAGAAGCTGAATGAGTAGTATTGCTCAGAAGAGAGGTTCAGTCTCCTGAAACCAGAAATAGAGTTTTGCTAGTTAACATTCTCTTCTTGAAATATGGCAGTGGAAAAGTACCATCTTTTTGTACTTGTAAGAGAGTGTTTTATGCATAATAAACATCTCCTAATGTTTTTACTAATCCCCTCTTTATTTTTACTATTAAATGCATTTCTTCTTGAGAACTACTTGAACTTTTATACCTGGAATTACTTAATCTTTCTATCTGCTGCACAGACCATTTTTAATGATGTGAAGGCTTGTTTAGCATGGCAGAGCCTGAAAGATGCTGTAGAATTGCATTGTCATTGAAAATTTGGTGCTTTGCTTGCTTCATTGTTATTATTTATTTTTCATGCCTTGTTTTGCAAAAAGAGCCAGCTATTTATTTTTTTCCTTAGTTTTCAATAAATTAGAAGTCACATGTAGCTAAGATGAGAACTCAACATTCACATATTTCTCATGTGTGCTCTTAAATATAAGGCAAATATAGGCTAACTGAAAAAGCAAATAAATGTTGCGTATCACATGGTAAAAAATGTCAGAGCACTTAAGTACACTCCCCAACCCCTTGCTTTCTGGTTTTTATTCTTCCTCAACTTTCTTTGCTTTTCTAGTACTGTGATCTTTATATAAACTTTTGTGCCCTTTTGAAAAAGTACTCAAAATCCTAGCAATGATAAACGTTAATAAAAAGAAACCTGAAGGTTAATAAAATATATAGGTGAGTATTGATGCCAGAACCAAGGAAGAAAGAGGGCTTAATTCTACATGTAAACAAAAAATAAAAATGTAAGAAATTGATATATGTTTATAATTTAAAATATGAGTTAAAAAATCTCAAAAAGCAGGCACCATTTCAGATGAACTGAAAGCAATTCAGTTGGGGAGATATCTCAGTCAGCCAATAAAGAAACTGGCACTGAGTTACATTTCCAGAACACATATGAAAAGATGCCAGACCTGGTGGTGCACAATTGCAATCAGAGTCCTCAGGAGGTAGACATAGACAGATCTCTGAGACTATCAAACATGTGGAGTTTCAAGCCAGTGTAACATTCTATTCCAATTAGGTGGCACCTGAGTTTGTTGTCTGGCTTTCAGACACATATGTACATATGCAAGTGCTCTTATCCTCCCACACACAAGGATACATACACACTAAACATTAATGCTTTTAGATTAAAAAATATGCAAGAGTAGAAATATGAGAACATTGCTTAAAATGTCATGAATGAAATGATTCATTTTCAACCAAAGCACATTATACAACTGTAGTAGGATTCAGCACCTCCCTGATATAAGGGCATGGCCTCTGGGATAGTGGCTGGGAGTCACAGAAATATGAAATAGGATCTCAGTTGGCATCAACAAAGCTGACCCATCAAAGCCAAGGGTCTTGATGGAGGTAAAACCAAATACTCAAGAAGATTTGGTGTTAATTGCCTTTGAATGTGTTAGCTGTTTCCTACAGAGGATTTTTAGCATGTGATTTCAATTTCCCCATTTGTTATTTCCTTGGAGTTTATTTCTCAGCAACTTTTAGCAGTATGATTGCTCATTTGTTGGGCACAACTTCCCCCAAACATTTGAGGGCATATGGATAATTTTCTCTATCTGTATGTGAAAACAGTCACACAGACAAGATCTCTTATCTTATAAACCAGGTCTTTGTTCCTCTGCCCAGAGCAGACTCAATGTCTGCCTTCCCTGCGGTTACCTTTACTAGTAAATATCTGGGCATAATCAGCCCTTAACAAATATCCCATTTGAAAATTTTCTCAGATATCCAAGGACAGCTACAAGTAGATGACATACTGATAGGTTCTAAATTCACCACCCCTACTTATAAGATAGATTTTTGGAGCTAACAAACCTTAGACTTTCTTAACTTCCTGTACTTGCACCTGGATTCATTTACACAGGATCCTAACTTAAAAGTTTAAAGAAAAAGATAATTTACTAACTCTTAGTTGCAGGTATCAAAATAACATCCATTCTAAAGCATTAAAATCTGAGCAACCAAATGTGACAGGTCCCGCTTCTTATACAGATTAAGCCTTTACAGAATCCCACCTATTTGTTGTATTGTTGTGCCAATAAGGATGTAATAAGAGGGATTGCTCTAAATCTGATTCCTGTAGATCCATAATTTTTCCAACAGTAAAGTATCTTATGGACCCTGAGAGAAAACCTTGTTGGGACTGGTCTCCAGAAGGTTTTCGTTGCCGGTACAGGTTTAGAGTTCACCTACGAACTTAGAAGCTGTAATTTTAAGTCTTGGCCAAAAACAGCTTAATGTTCTACTCCATGACAGCGCACAGTCTCTCCTCTACTTGGAAGGAAAATTAGATTGAGATGAGTAGATCTTTTCTCCATTTTCTGCATTTTTTGCATTTATATCATAAGTTACCTAAATAAATATTGACCATAATTATATATGTGTATATATATATATATATATATATATATATATATATATCCTTGTGATAACTAATTGGTTTGCTTAATTGGGTTACATAATGCTCTAGAGATCTTAAACTCTTGCTCTATCTTGCCCAAGGCTCTGATAGTTGTGAGATTCTAAGAATTTCCTCATCAGTTGAGACAAATTATTGTGGATATTTATCCTTTCATTTGTAGGAATGAGTAGCTCACTTCCAAGAGCCCCAAGGTGAAGAATAAATGAATATATTCATTTCCTAGTAATGAAATCAAGAAACAGCACTACTATTATTCAGTGACTACATGTAAAAAGTATATTTGACTTTCTCTTTTCTTATTTGCGTCCCTGATCTCTGAAAACCCTGACAACTACATTATTAATTAATATTCTTCTATTTTGATTTTTATATGTAATTTTGTAGAAAAAGACTTCATTCTTGAATGATCTATAATAAACTATATATGTTTATAATGTCTCACTTTGGCAGAAACTCATGCTATGTGTTTCAAAGACTCTCAATGCTTGATTTTCTATATGGTATCAAATTTTAACATACGTTCATGCTCACACACTTAAAACCTTTATTGTCTCACTTTGTGTAAGTAAGTTTCCTTAGGGATTTCTGTTACATTTTGCATATATATGAACTTAGCTTTGTAACGTTATGATAACATTGTATTACTTTATTAGATATGTACCCTATTTCTTTTGGTCTTGTCATGGCTGTTTCTAGTTTTTAAGGTAAGAATTCTATTTGAGGTCAGTATCTGCTTAGTAATTATAAGGAGCGACTCAATTAAAGTTTTAAAAGACTGTAACATAGTAAATTATAAGACTGTCACCAGTCTTACTCTATCCTAACATGAACCATACAAACTCTTATTGTAAAATAAATAGTGGTAGAAATAGATCATAAAGCTAATCTCTGTATGCATGAGTCATGTTCTATTCATCACAAAATACAAAACATTGAAAATTCTCTAATGCATGCAAAGAATGGTAAGGGTGTTGTCAATATCTCTAATAATTATGCACATTTATGCGTTCAATAGAAAAATCAAAGGTTTAAGCTTTAGTTCTTTATTCAGTCACCATGAAATTGTGTTTGTTTTCTTTTCAAAGCCATTTCATTTGAAAAAGGAGAGTTTATTATTAGCTCATAAACTATGTATATCTTCTAAACATTTAGAGAAAAAACTCAGTGCTAAATTATATCTGTTTCATGCTGCTTATCTTCAGTTGTCTTTTGTTGTTTTCTGAGTTCATTGACTAGTCTAATCAAATGACTTAAATAGTCACACAAATATCTCCTAGCCTCTTTATCCAGAATGTATTATTTGTATTGAGAGCCTAGAGAAGCATCTGCTTTCATTGACGTTGTGATTTATAATGCCTCATTACTGAAGGATATTACAGGAATTAAAAATTATTGCAAGGACAATTTTGTTTTGTCTTTTTTCAATGTAGACTTCAGTATGTTTACAGGCAATCCATCCTCTTTATAACCTTATAAAAATTAGTTGAAAAACTAAGGTGAAGGAGTCCAACTTTTTTTTATTATGAATAAAGTCATATTTTTTAATCCATGTATCCTCTTGTTCAAAATCCTTTTTATGTTCATTGCTTATTTTGTCAATTTTCCACATCTAAACTCAAGTGAGGAAATATAAAAATGGGACATGTGGCCTTCCCCAGGGAAGAGCATGCCAAATAGTTATCCCAGACCAAGTGGTCTGCCCTGAATCATATACAAGTAATATATGGACTGAACATGTGATATGTATAAGTATAATGTATATGTATGTGCATACAGTAACTAAAAAATAGAAGCTATGAACTTTAAGGAGAGTAGGGAGCAGCATATAAGAAAGAGGGTTTGGAAGAAGGGAAGGAAAGAGAGAAATATGCCTATAATATAATTTCAAAATATTCTAAAGAATCAGTGTCAGAGCTATAGATTATAACTACTATATGGTTAAAAATATGTTTCCAAATTTTACTTTAAAGCGTATAAAATATCAGGTTACACTCAATTCTTGTCATTATCAGAGTGAAAACAAAATCAAAACCATGATTCAACCAAGTGCTAGAAATCCAAAAGAAAGAATAATTTTCAGTATTAAATTGTGATTTTTTTCTACAATCATAAAATTAAAAGTAATATATTACTATAGAAATTTATATATGAATGATGTTCCTATATGACTTTCTTTTCTCTTACAATGCAGTACCCTTTTATTTTAAGGGGATATACTGAAACTCCCCTTTTTAGTGCTTGAAATGGACAGAATTGGGGGGAGTTGTTGATAGGACTAAGTCCTGGGATTTGACTGCAGGCTCCCTACCCACTGAGCCATCTGGCCCACCAATTAAAGTTTTTGGATTGTAGATGGATTGACATAACAGGTGACAGATCACAGGAAGTAAAGTTGTGGAGTCAAGCTGTATCTTTAAAGGAAAATACAGGAGTAACACCAAAGAAACATGAATAGGGGACTAGGCTGAATCTAGAAATTGTACTTAGATAAAGCAACCAAGGAGTATATTCAGAGTTAGCCTCTGAACATAAAGAATTCAAAACAAAGATACTTTGAAGCCCTGGGGTAGTCTTTAAACAGAAATCTGAAGACTACAAAGGACAGGGGTTTTGTTTGTTTGTTTGGTTGGTTGGTTGGTTGGTTTGTTTTTTTTTGTTGTTTTTGTTTTTAAACACTGAACAACAGGCTATATAATAAATTGAACCCATCTGCTGTTCTCCCCAGTCTGTTTACCTTGTACCTTCTGCTGAAGAAAGCCTTTCAAATGGTAAAGAGTGTCACAGGCCTAAGGAAGCTGTGGGGAAGAGTGCGGAGACCTTCAGGCTAGGCAGAAGTTCCAGAGACAGCCTGGGTGGCCAGGAGAGCTTCCATCCTGTTACCATAAGGACCAGAGTGACTGGGGCTGCCATGGCCTTGACATCCTGATCAAAGGAGTATGGGGAGTAGGAGGTTAGTTTAAACCACCAAGAGAAACTGATTTTAGAATGATGTTTTGAGAAAGAATTTTCTTCAAATGTCTAATAATATGACTCTCCTCTTAAATAAAGCTGTCTGGATTTAAAAAAAAGTAACAATTCTGAGAAAAAAAATAAATTGGATATAATATCACATTTTAACAATTATTTAAAAGTCTAAAAGTACCTTTAGACCATGTAACACTAATGTAATCTCTTAATGTTTGAGGTATGTCAATTCACAGTGATGATTAGAAAATGTAGTAGGATAGTATAAATTAAGTAAACCCTTCAATTTACTTGATATTCTCAGACAACCTATTTTCTGGCCTTGTCCATTCAAATTTAATATTTACATTTAAACTAATTTTACATTACATTTAATTTAAACATACAATTATACTGCAAATATATTCTCTATGAAGAATATTAGAAACTATTTTAGGAGTCAGTAAGATTTCTCAGTTATATAAAGGCACATGCTGCCAAGCCCATCTCTGGAATACACAAAGTGGGGATAGAAAACTGATTCACAAAAGCTGCCCTCCGACCTCCACACATGCTCCATGGCATAGGAATGTATGCACATACACACGGACAGGAGCATGAGACCACATGGACTGCCAAGGTTTTAGTCTATGAAAGGATGGACAGAATGCTTAAAAGCAACAAGTTTCTGAGAGATGGAAGCCATTTCACAAAGGCTCCTTTGTATTTACAGTATGATTCCAATTACTTGGCATTCTGAAACAGAGGAAAGAAACTAGACAGATGGCTAAATGCTTAGGTTCTGCCAGAGACTGAAGAGTTTGTGTGTAGGCTACACAGATGAAGAATGAAGCATATTAAGGGTAAGGAGGATTTCCATTGTTACTGCTTTGTTGAATATATGAAATTATTATTTTTCAAACTTCTAAAATTTTACAGTATAATGACTGACCTTTAACAAATGAAGATTACAAAGATACTTAGGAATATGAAAGACCTGGGAAATAAATTCAGGATATGACAAAAAGCATGTTGAACAATATAAGATTGTAAATATAAAACCATACAAAATTATAAAATTGTTGATCTTAAGGTTTTTTTTAAACTCAACATGAAATGAACTATACTTCAGAATTGCTATTTCTCATATTAGCGTAAATAAGAAATTCTGTTGTTCCTATATGTGTACACCAAAACTGAAAATGTAAAGTAAGCTTACAAATAGTCGGAGCCTGGTGAGAGATTTAGAGACATCAGTGTGATCTACTCTTATCTTAACACTGATGCTAATGAAGACATATTTATGTATTTATACTATTCACATACATACATGTGTACATGGATGTATACATCAACATACACACACACACATACACACACACACACACACATCATGCTTTCCTTTTTCCTTTTAGCTGAAATATTGCCCTGAGTGCATGTGCCAATGAAATCAAACAAGATCATGTAGTGGGATTAGATGTTCCATTTTAAATAATTGTCGCACCTCCAGGTTTAATAAAAAGCTGATTGGCAAAGGCAGAGAGGAAGTGTGGGCAGAGCTACCAGTCTGGGAAAATCTCAGAGGAGAGCAGACATGCCTTCAGATACCAGAGAGAGACATCAGAGTGATGTACTATGAGGAGAGAGCAGCAGATACAGAGGATAGAAGCTGAAATGCTGCTCAGACAAACAGTTTTAAGCCACATGGCTAATCAAGATGTGTTGAGTTCAGATGAAGGAGTTAGGAAATCATATACCTGGGCCTTAGGTCAATCAGCAGAAAATTAACATAAGCATCTATGTGTCTCTCTGTGACTACAAGTGTTTCTGCTAGACTGCCAGACTGCCAGACTGCCAGTCAAACCTCTGGTCCAGGCCCAGAAACTCTGGGCCAGAAACGTTATTACAAGACCATGTAAAAATTTTGTCTAAGAGAAAAAGGGGGACAGTAAGTTATTGTGGCCACCACAAAATAATACAATCTGCTACTCTAAGTAATTTTCAGCCACTACTTTCACCACAGACTCTCTCTGTTTTTCAGTAATTTCTGTCTGAATCCTTGCTTTACAGGTACAAATAACAAAGAATTTTTCTTTTAAAATCTTTCTAAGAGGCAGCTCAGTTCTCTTGTGGTACATTTTATCTTGCACTGGGTGGAATAATAAACACAATTTTCTCAACTCCCTGTATATTCTTGCAACTGTTTGCCTGAAGGTCACATATAGATATGAAAATGCTGTGGTATTACAGAATAGAAAACCTTCTAGGTGTATTTAGCCAATCCTGTTTCAAACCACTTATCCCTAAAGAAAGTGTCATGTAAGCTAACATATTAGCTCTGTAATAGTATTGCTAACATTAAATAATAATGGGGTTTATAACAGTAAATATTTATTTGAAATTCAGAGTATTACCACCTCCAGTTTGAATTTAGGCAACCAAAAATAGATTTTGATCTTACTATTCCTTACTTCTGGCTGTTTAGAAGTTCTTAAACAATAAAAGTCCAGTCAAGGTATTCTGTTCTTTTCAACGTGGAGTGAGCTCTAACTCCACTTTCTTAGAAAATACCAATTATATAATATAAAAATATACAGAAACATACTTCTAGATGCTTCAAAACTCTTGAGAGGTATATTCCAGAAGAGAATATTCAGAAAATATTCTACTTCCAGCAATGCCTCTACTGCAAATTTCAAAGAGAAAAAAAGAACACTGGAAAATAAATATTATCTTAGATTCCAGATATTACAAATCTGAGAAATGAAATATTTAGGGTCACTAGCTTAAAGAAATGATAGCCACTATGGCTACTAAGTTTGTTGATTTTTATTTTATTGTAGTTGGATTGATGGCTGTCAGAATGGGTTTAACTATTAACATGTTGCTGAAACTAGCACATACTTTTTATAGGAAAGCGTACTTTGTAAAATCATTTTCTCCCTCTACCCACTACTGTAACTTTGCCTCTTTTCTCTGTCTACTAAACTGTTGTGGTTTTGTTGTTGTTGATGATGATAGTGTTTTGTTTAACCTACTGTCTTTTTGTTATCTCTTATTCTCTTTCTCTCTAATTATGAGAAGTTGAACATATTAAGTTTTTTTTATATCTTTCTGTGAGTGCTTAGAGCAAAAACTGAACTTCACCTAATTCTTCACATCATTTCCTTTTGTTTCTTTATCACAAGCAAGGCAGTGCTATTCTGTATCCAGTACACAGCCTCACCCAGATCAAAGAAGGACAGAAAATAGTTCATTTCTCTTGAAGGGAAGTCTTCTCACTTATAGTCTAATCTATGCCTTCCCTGACATATAAAACTTTATTCTATAAAATAGTCATGTAAAAAAGATAAAAAATATTAGTCTGAGGTTTAGGATATAAACTGTTTTTGTTTTATTATTGATACATTTTCAAAAGGTAAAAATGCTATCTTTTAAAGTATCATATTCCAGTTACTTTTAATTTATAGAATAAATAATAATGCCAAGTTAAAAAATTAATAATAAGCTTAGAAAAGATGCTTGAGCAACTAGACGCCTTAGTTAGATCAATAGTAATCAAACTCTTCTTTGAACATTTCCCAGGAATGCTGCAGGGCAGAAGACCAAGCTTGCTTCTTCCTAAAGCAAAGTTGCTACCCTTTTATAGTTATCATTCTATATAAAACTTTATTTTACAGTAAACAAGAATTCTTCTGCTTAATACAATTTGCTAGATCAGATGATTTTAAAATGTCCTTCTACCTGTATATTGAGTCAATGAGAAAATTATGAAAAACTTGAAAAGCCAGGGATGCTGTCACTCCCTAATTGTTGTTTCATAGCTCCAGAAAAATCTATATAATACAATAGAAAAGCAAAGAGAATTTTCAGCTAACTGCAGAATGTAAGACTCATGATAATGAGACCACAGCTAAAGCATATTCATGTACAGATAAACAGAGAATGTGAAAAACACTTCCTAAATGTTAAGTATCATTAAGTGTTAATATAATTTTTAAAAGTTATTATTGAAATCTTCCAATATATTACTGAAGATATCATATATGTATACATATATATATATGTGAATACATTATATTTTGACTTTAAAATAACTGGCTTCTTTATAAAGAAAGCATTACAGTACTTGTAGTAATAAGAAATCTGAACAATGTATTACACTTTAGATAAGGATGAGGTCTGGGCTTCAAAGTTTTAAGTAGTAAAATGTTTTTCCTGAAATATTTTCAGAATATATAAAAAGTAGTAATCATGGATATCTGAAGAATAAAATTCTCAGATCCATAAAATGAAACCATGTGTTACTTGATTATATATGTCACAGGAAAATATTGAGAATCTGTTAGTAAGCACAGATGATGTAGAAGAAGTATCATTTCCTCTCCTACTTTCTGACAACAGAAAACAAACTTGGTGCCTTTTAGCTTCTCTATAGTTTAGAATTTATTGCATTGTGTGATGCGTGATGACTCTAAGAATCCTGTAGCATTATTAGAGTATCTTCTAGTTATTTACTTTATTTTACAAATAACTGTTTCTAAAAACAAACTTGTTGGGTATTTGGTTTGTTTTTGTCTTTTAAGACAGTGTCTCATATAACTCATACTAAACTTGAATTCACTTTGCAGCTGAGGATAACACCAAACTTCTGACTCACCTGCATTCAATTCCCATACACTTGAACTTTAAGAATATAGACATAATGGCTTTTATTTTTATCTCATAGAAAAAATTGACATAAGTATCTAACAATTATAAGTACTATGTGTCCATTTATATTTATGTAGTTGTTTTATTAAATGTCAAGCTACAAGAAATATACATTAGATATTACAAGGTGAATATTCTAATGATATGCTAATGATTTTATGAGGTCATTCAACAAAATACAATATACACCTCTATCCTATTGACCTCTTTTATGTGTACCTGTTTGCTTTCATCAATGAAATGTACACTGATATGAAATGGGATATTGTCTTACAAAAAAATTATAAAGATAGTCATATCTGTTTCATCTCCAATGAAAAGGATAAGGTGTGAGAGGTAAGCAGATTCTGGCACCTGGACCACCCATCCTGAGAGTCCATTTCTGGGACCAGGCTCAATTCCTAGAGTCTATTCTCACTTCTCCCCAGCAGATAGGAAATAGGGTTTGACTGTGAGGGGCTCCTCAAGCCATACCTAAAACAGGGGACCTTGCAGGGCTGGGCCCTGCCTCCAGGGTGAACTGCTTCATCAGGAAAGGTCATCAGGAAAGGACTGAGGATTTGAAATTAAGACCCCTGTCCAGAGCAGAGTCAGAGATCAAGTAGACCCCTTGCTCAGAGTAGAAAGGAGACACTAAAGTCCTCTTGCCACAACTGACTAGGAGCTGCCTAATCGTGAACCACTGAAGCTCTGGACAGATACCTGTGCAAAAATATATATAACAATATAAAGAACAACAAGGCAATACCAGAAGAAACTGGTGGTTCTACAACTACAAGACCTGAACAGTGCAATGAAGAGGAAACAAAAGGAAACAAAACCAGAAACATCTTTATGAAGATTATTAAAGCATTCAAATAAGATATAAAAAATTTCCTTAAAGAAATAGAAGAAAATACAAACAAAAAATTGGAAGAGATTAACAAATCTCTTTTTATGAGTTACAAAATGAAGCAAAGGTGGAAATAGAAAATCTGAAGAAAAGAGCTGGAAATACAGATACAATCATAACCAACAGAATCCATGAGATGGAAGAGAGAATCTCGGAGTGGAAGACTCAGTAGTAGAAATAGATACATCAGTCAAAGAAAATACTAAAACAAAAAAAGGCATAACACAAAATGTTCAAGAAATCTGGGACACCATGAAAAGACCTAACCTGAGGATAATAGGAATAGAACAAGGAGAAGAAAACCAACTCAAGGGCACAGATAATGTACAATAAAATCATAGATATAAACTTTCCTAACTTAAAGAAGGAAATGCCTATAAAGATACAAGAAGATTACAGAACACCAAATAGATATGACCCCCAAAAGAAGTCTGCTTGCCACATAATAATCAAGCTACAAAACAAACAGAACAAAGAAAATATTTTAAGAGCTGCAAAAGAAAAGGGCCAACTTACCTATAAAGGCAGACCCATCAGAATAACTTCTGACTATTCAATGGAAACGATGATAGCAAGAAGGGCTTAGTCAGAAGTTATACAGACACTAAAAGAACATAGCTGCCAACCTAGAATACTATACCCAGAAAAATTATCAATCACCATAGATGGAGTAAACAAGATATTTCATGACAAAGTCAGACTAAAACAATACCTATATACCAATCCGGACCTTCAGAAAGCATTAGAGGGAAAACTCCAACCTAAGGATCCCAGATACACCCATGAAACAACAAACATTTATTAATCCCATGGCAGAAAAGCACAGAGAAAGAAAATACATACAACCTAGCACCAAAAATATCAGGAAACATCAATCAGTGGTCACTAATATCCCTTAATATCAACTAACTCAACTCACCTATAAAAAGACACACACTAACAAGATGGATACAAAAACAGAAGCCATCCTTCTGCTGAATACAAAAAATACACCTCAACCACAAAGACAGACACAGGCTCAGAGTAAAGGGTTGGGAAAAGATTTTCAAATCAAATAGCCCTAAGAAACAAGCTAGGGTTGCCATCCTAATAAAGTAGAATTTAAATTAAAATCAATTAAAATGCACCAAGATGGATGTTACTTATTCATAGCAGAAAAAATTGGTCAAGAGGAGATTTCAATCTTGAATATTTATGCCCCTAATATAAGGGCACCTATCTATGTAAAAGAAACACTGCTAAAGCTCAAATCACATATCAATTTTCACACCCTAATAGTGGGAGACTTCAATACCCCACTTTCACCCTTGTATAGGTCAAGCAGACAGAGACTCAACAGAGAAATGAGGAGTCTAACAGAAATAGTGATGCAAATGGATTTCATAGATATTTACAGAAGCTTCCACACAAATGCAAAGGAATATACATATTACTCAACACCTCATGGAACTTTCTCTAAAATTGACCACATAATTGTGGTCATAAAGCAAATATCAACAGATAGAAAAAAAGGAAAATGATTCCTTGTATCATATTGGACCACTGGGCTTAAAGTTAGAGTTCAAGAATATCAAAAATCACAGAAAGCCTATCAACTCATGAAAGCTAAACATCACTAAGCTGAACTACCACTGGTTCAAGGAAGAAATTAACAAAGAAATCAAAGTCTTCCTAGAATTTAATGAAAATTAATCCACAATGTACCCAAACTTGTGGGACACAATGAAAGCAGTCTTAAGAGGAAAATTTATAGCACTAGATTAACTCAAAGAAATTAGTAGCCCTCCTATACACTAAAGATAAAAGGGCTGAAAAAAATAAAGGAAACATCACCTTTATAATAGCTGCAAATAGCATTAAATCCTTGGAGTAACTATAACCAAAAAAGTAACAGGTCTATGTGACAAAAAATTTTAAATCACTGAAGAAAGAAAATGAAGAGGATATCAGAAAATGGAAAGCTCTCCCATGTTACTGGATAGGTGGGATCAACATAGTAAAAATGGCAATTCTACCAAAAGCAATCAATAGATTCAATGCACTGCCCATCAAAATCCCAACACAA
Source organism: Sigmodon hispidus (assembly GCA_004025045.1). Lineage (NCBI taxonomy): Eukaryota > Metazoa > Chordata > Mammalia > Rodentia > Cricetidae > Sigmodon > Sigmodon hispidus. The sequence goes on along the minus strand of PVIH01004058.1, from coordinate 46,662 downwards.
TATTTTATGGTCCTGGAAATAAAAACATTCAACTTCATTTGGAATAACAGGAAAGCCAGGATTGCCAAAACAATTTTGCTCAACAAACAATCTCAGGAGGCATCACCATACCAGACTTCAAGTTATACTACAGAGCTACAGTACTAAAAGCAGCCTGGTACTAGCATAAAAACAGTCTTTTGGATCAGTGGACTCTAACTGAGGATCCAGGCATTAACCCAAAAACCTATGAACACCTGATCTTTGACAAAGTGGCCCAATATATTCAATGGAAAATTTTGTCAACAGGATACAATATGTAAATAGATAAATTTCAAGATGTTTTACTTTTTGTTCATGCCTTTTGATACTACTTCATTGAATTCTTTTCAGCTAAACCACTTGGGTGAAAATGTTTCTGCTAGTGGGACACCATAATTAGGTATTTACAAGGTAGTTGTGATATTGTAACTTCGTAAGAAATATATTTGGTTTCTGCTTACAATTACCGGTAGATTTAGAATTTTCTGGGCAGGGTGAATTTATCATCTCCTCTGTTTCAATATTTGGTCTCTGAAATCTGTGACTGACAAAGTGCTCCAAGTCTCTTAACATTTCTTTCCCGTCATCAGCATCTTCTGTTTTGATGCAGCAACACTTGAGCTGCTTTGGGGTGTGCTCAGCAGCCCCCGATATACAGGATATTAGATATCTCATCTTCATTCACTATCTTTTAGTAAAAGGAATGCTGTTTGAGACTGAATGAATTATCATTTGTGTTGATGTAAAAACACACCATCTGAATTTCCAGACAGGAGTTAAGAAAGCACCGATGCTACAGAGCAAGGAAGGGCTTGGCAAGCAAGTTGTCAGGAGAGGGCATGTTAGATTCCTTGCCCTGACAACTTGCTATATGTCACCTTCCTGTGTGTACTTTGCAGTCCTCTGTAAATGGGAAGCAGTGCTTCTCTAATTTTTGTGAGCTGCTTCAGTGAGTTGTGGAGTGTGAAGAGAAGCTCAAGAGAACTTATTACTAAATGGTCAGAAGTACATGTCGTAACCTGGAAGTCTGACTGACATCTGAAGTAGGGGACAGGCACTTGGAACTGATCTAATAAACTGTAAGAAATTCATTTAGAAGTCCATAGTTTCACAACAGGGTAACATTGAGAGATGATCAGCTTTTGTTTTTGCTGTAAAACATGCTTTTGGTACAGCAAAAATTTGTATCATCTTTTAAATATTTTGGTGACAAGCAATGTTTTATTTTGTATTGTGAAAATGGGAAGAATAGCCTGGAGCACTATTGTATTCTTACAATAATAGTGAATGATTTTGACTGATAATTAGAACAACTACCATATACAGAATTTGAAGTATTTATTAAAAATACTACTAAGCATTTCACATTTATTTTGTATTGTTTCTATTAGCTTTTAAAGGGTTTTACAGGTGACAGAACAAGAAACTGAAAGCTGACAAAAGAATTAGAAATTTGTACCTAGATCTATGTTTAACAATATTCCATCATGCATAAGATAAAAGGTTATTTTTCTTGATATTACTATTAATGTGGGTAATATAAATAAATAACCCCTACTCTTCTGTAAGACGTACATGGCATTTATTCAAAAATTCCATTATTCTCTAATCTCACAATTCTCCAGTTTACTACACATGAAATTACATGGACAAGTCTTGTTCTTTAGTTAATTTAAAACCACAGACACAGTTACATCTGAAAATAGAATAAAACTATGTTGTCCCTACAAAAAAGAAAGAAAGAAAGAAAAGGATTAGACTTCTTCAAGGTCCAATCATCTCTTTGATTTGATTGAGAAAAGGACCAAGCCAAAATCCATATGCAGTCAATGTGAACTAAGCCATAGCTCTGGTCCACTGAGAAGATGTGCATAGTCTTAGTAAACATAGGTTATAATTATGCTATTTCTTTTTTCTTTATTGTCATATTAATTTTCTCTGTCCGCATGCTCTAAAAGAGCATAATACATTAAAAGATCTAAAAGAGATGTGAGTAGTATCATATAGAACATAAATCACACAATAAAAAGCCATTTTCTGGATGTGAGGTTTTTATGAGCACTTCAAGAGAAACATGTTTTCTGACCAGGAGTTCCTTTGACAACATGAAGTATTTACTGTGTTCTAAACAAAGTATGCAGTTGTAATAGAGAGAATCATAACAGCTGTGCCAAGTGTAACTTCAAAGTTTACTTATTAGGCTTACCAATAATACATTTAAGGCTTCCGAAGTCCTATCTATTCCTTAATCATAAGATCTGTCTATCTGCAATCATTTATCATTAATGGTATCCTACGGCTTCCAGCACAATCAATGATGAAGCCATGTATGACAAGCGTGACACTGAAGTGTTTTATTAACTGTTCAACCTCTTCCTCATTTAAACCACTTAATATCCTTTGTAATTCTAGGTCCTTTACTGATTTCTGAGTACATTCTCCAGAATTAATCTGCTGAAGGAAATAATAGAATAGCATAGAAATCTTTGTTCTCATTTTTCTTCTTTCCTATATTTTCTCCATTTTATATCTTCTAAAATATTTAATTCTCTTAATGACTTATATTCCTAAATTTCTCTAAATATTTCACAAATGTATATAAAAATAGTTTTTGTGAAAAGATTTCATATATGAAAAAACTCAGGTTATAAAAATAAAAATAATTTATTGGCTCTTACTCTAAAATGTATCATACCATAAAACATACTGAATGATAATACAGTAAGTCCAAAGAAAGTAATAAATATTTAATGTGAATTACATCATGTTTGGCTAATTTTACTTTTATAGAGATAATTATCATGGAAAATAAAGTAAATACATTTGATCTTCAAAAATGCACCCTGAACTCTATAATGGCAATAACGATAATTATTATGTCTAGACATTGCATTCAATATAGATGTATGAATCAACAGAATTAGTTACCATGGGTGTAACTAAGTGAGTATCTCCCTCCATCTAAAGATGAATACTTTTCATGATGTTTAGGCAAAAGAAATATGGAAATAAATACTGCATCTCCTAAGTGTCTCAAATTAGAGAAGTAAAGAGCCAAATGGTCCTTCATTCATCAAAACTAAGGTTTTATGACTATTGTTATTTTGTCCATGAGAAAGGGAAAGTGGCCATATGAGCTGAGCAAACCCATATCTTTTTCAATCTCCGTTTCTCACGTACAGGCAAACAATTGAATGAATATCAGTGAAATACAATCTTTTACTATAAGGAATAAGGCTACAAAATTGAGTCTTTAATCTGAGCTCCCAGAGCTTAAACATTGACCAGATTCAAGTGTGTACTGAGTTACTATACTCTGCAAACACATATACATACATATATACACACACAACAACAACATGTAAAGCAATTTTGAACCAGTTAATAAAGTAAAAGACTTCCCTTGATATTATCATTTGAACATTATATACAAGCATAAAAGAAACACTAATTACCCTATTTATTGTAAGAAGTTAAGGACAGCTCAATGTATTCTTCTCTAAATGACATTAGGCACTGTAAAATCTTTAGTTTGCATCATTCTTGTCATGAGTTCCTTTTAGACTTAAAAAAGATAATTAGTTATTATGTTTTGCATAGCTCACTTGACAGAATTGTTAGTAATGTCAACATTATCAGCATAATTTTAAAAGTAGACTTAAAGATGTTTTTTCAGTTCTTGAGAGAGAAAAATTACCTGGAAAAGTAATTGCCAAGAAGATATTCATACTCATATTTATGCCTGAAATTTTTTAAAAAATGAAAGTTAATAACAAGTAGAAATTTTTCCTCAAATGTAACAACTTCCAAAGGGAATACTTCCAAAGATGTATCCATACTACTGAGTGAGGACAGAAGAAGAGAACTGAAATTCTCTGAATTGCTAAAATTGTTGAGATTTAAAATTATAGTTCTTCTAGCATAAGACTGTGTTTAAGTAATTTCCAAAATATGTTTGCTATAATGTAGTTTAAGACAATTCTGGAAAGTTCTTGTTATTGTTTTGATGTAAAAAGTCACATCTACTGGCTTATGTATAGGAGTACTTGATTTCCAGGTAATAGCATCATGTTTGGAGGTAAAGGAACTTTGGGGAATGGTCCTATTTGGAGGAGAGGACATGATGAAATAGATTATAAGATTTATAGCTTATGCTTTTTCTTATCGTACCTCTTTCTCATAATGATGACTCAGATACAAGCAAGCTTCTATCACCACTGCTGATTATTACTGTTGTCATGACTTTCTCACAGGGAGGGAAAGTACCCTTAAACTCTGAGCCAAAATTAATCTAGCTATATTCCACAAAGTTAACATTTTCAATATTTGTACATAGAAATGAAAAAAGTAATTAACACAGACCATGATAAGAATGGATTTGATAAAACTAAAGGAAAATAAGTATGATACATGAGCACATTTACTAGAAGAGCAGGTCAGGAGTTGTTGATGTAACTGAGTATTTTCTTAGAATATACAAGGCCCTAGACATAATCCCTATTACCACCAGAAAATAAAACTAAACAACTGAATATTTCAAATTGTATTATAGATTTATAGTAGTAAAAGCAGCATGGTATTAGAATAATAACAGACATGTTGACGAACAGAATAGAAATGAAGTCACAGACACAAGTCCAAACACCTATAAACACATAATTTTTATCAAAGGAACAGGAAATGCATAGTACAGAAAATAGTGCTGATTAAACTTGATGGCTACATGTAGAAGAATAAAAATATATCAATATATATATATTACCCTGTACAAAACTCAATATGATATGAATCAAGGACCTTAATCAATAAGTAATAGGATAAAAAGTGGAGCATAAGATTGAACTCAGAAAAACCACTCTGAACAGGTCATAGATAATACAGGCATTAAGTCCAATAATTAATAAATGGGACCTCATGAAGCCAAAAACTTTTATACAAAAAGTATGCTATCATTTAGGCAAGGCAGAATCCTACAGAATGGAAAAAAGATCTTTAAAAATCTTATAGTTATAAAAATATATAAATAACTAAAAATAAATCTAAACATCAGAAAGAAAATAGGCCTATTAAAAAATAAGACTAAGGATAGAGTTCTCAAAAGACAAAACAAAAATTGCTAAAAAGTACTAGAAGAAATACTGAGCTTCCTTGCCATCAGGTTAATACAAATAAATTAAAACTAATTTTAATTTCCATCCTATATCAGTCATAAAGGTCAAGATTAATATAATAAACGAATGCACATGCTAAGGAGAATGCGAGAATGGAGGAACATTTATTCACTGCTACAAGTATAAATCTATCAACACTCTGGAAATCAGTATGGAGGTTACTTAAGAACTTGAAATTGATTTATGTCAAGATTCAGTTATACCATTGTGGGGCATATACCCCAAAGACTACATCCTGCTACAGAGACAATTGTTCATCATGCTCAATGCTGTTCTATTCATAATAACCAGAAATAGGAAATAACATAGATGTCACCAACTAACGAATGGATAATTAAAAATGTAGTACATTTACAAAATTGAATATTGTTCAGCAGCTAAAAAAAAATAAACCTAAGATAAACACATATAGGGGTTTCACACAAATAAACAGTTTAACAGAAGCTGGCTAAGTTATCTAGAACATTCTGACTTTTTATTCCTAGAATAGAGCTGGGTAATTTTTTATGAGACTCTCCATCAAACATATCAAATTGTAGTTAAACCTGAAATGACCTCATCAAGCATCGAAGATGGAGGAGTCTCTGCACTGTTGTTTCCTGTCACAAAATGTCGTGGAAATAACCACCACTTTTTGATTATATTAATCCTACTCTATAACATGGAGCCCTTACATACTTGACATTGCTAATTGGCTAAGAACCTGAATGTAGACAAGTCATGGACTCTGGAGGAAAGCCTACGACTATTTTTCTGCTAAAAAGGCACAGCAATAAAATAACTGCTAGTAACACAGCTATAGCCATAGATAACTCTGTTGCTCATCCCAAACCAGAAAAGCTATGTCATGCTTTAGATATGAATTAACACAGTGATGTATAACTGAAGAATGTGAAGAACGTAAGAGACTAAAGCACTCTATCAGTGGGGTATGGGAATTAAAGCATTTTTATAAATGTCTTATAAGGTTTGGAAGATAATATTTTAATAGATTGCACTAATATACATTTTATATTATTTCAAAGAAAAGACTCATGCTTAATATTTCTTACAAAGATGGAAAAAGCAAATATTAATAAATAAATGCTAAACCAAAGTGTGATGCTTATTACAACAAATCTACTAGGTGTTTACATGGGCAGAAATAAACTTCACAATTTTGTGTAACCTAGTAGATGCAATAACTCAGTACCAAGTAACAATAGCAACACAAATGTGCCATATCATTTGTGACTCATAATTTATGCTAAATTTAGTTATTTAAGTTTAGTTATTAACTCAGTTAATCAATTGTTATTATTTTAAGGCAAAAAAGAACTGTATTTTGACCACAGGAGATAGTTATACAATTTAAAGTGAGAAGTTTCCTCCCCAATACACAGTACACACACACACACACACACACACACACACACACACACACACACACACTAATGCAAGTCTGATTCTTCTACCTCCATTGAAGCCGACAGCTTATTCTAGCTTGTTTAGATTTTTCTGTTCCAGAGAAAGTCTCTAGGTCCTTAAGAAAAGCCATTAAGGGGCCATTAAGCTAATGATGGCTTACTTAGCTTTTAAGAAGATTTATATGCATTTCAAAATGACAGATAAAATACTTAGATTACATGGCTTTGGAAATAAATGCTCCAAGAAAAGGAGGAGGGTTTCCTCCCTTATTTTCCAAGAGGAGCATGAAAGCATCTACTTTTAATATTTCCCCTTTGGTTTCCTGTGCTGTGAGCCTCTGGAGCTCCACAGAGACTGCAGTGTGATCACTTTTCTCAGGGAATTCCTGTTGAAGGAGAATATTTAATCTGATTGCTAGGTTCTGTCTCTAAGGTCACATTATACCATAAATTTAACTGAGACTCGAACATGAACGTTACACGTATGACTAAGCATCTACCACATGTTTTCATTTCCGTCAGCATGCAGTTTCTCCCCTACAGAATTTATATTGTTCACATTTCTTTGAAGCTGTGTTTCTACATTGAACCAGAGAGATGTGAAGTCTTTTTTAAAAGCCAACACCTTGCTGTGTCTTCAGACTCCTTGATGAGACTGGTGAATGAGAATTGGAACTCTGCAGATCAAAAGCCAAAATTATACGAGGCTATCTAATCACTCTAATAGCTATCTATCACCAGCATTTATATCTGACCTGATATTCTTTCAACTACCAGACAAAACCCCAGAACATGTTAATGTGGCGAACCATTCACTTCCACTGATCTGCAACCTATTTCGAGATTTGTTATAACCCATTTGCTGTTCATTTGTTAGTACTGTGGGTTTCACGTGGCTGAAGCCAGGGACAGACAGGGTAGGTAGGGAAAACCAACCTCCTAACTCACATTGAAACGAAGACGATGTGTTGTGGTACCTTACAAATTCCCTGGCAACCTCCTGACTCTCTGCTTTTGCAGAGGCAGCATCCTACTTTGTTCTTCAAAATATAATCAGTTTTTCCACCACCATTCAACGAAGAGCCCATCCTTTCTCCAATATGGATCTTTGCTGCCTCTGTCAAAAAAAAAAAAAAAAAAAAAAAAAAAAAAAAAAAAAAAAAAAAAAAAAAAAAAAAAAAAAAAAAAAAAAAGCTACAAAACCCTATTGTTTGTACTACGATTTATTTCTGAGTCTTTTGCTCTGATGCATTTTTACTCGATGTGTCAGATTTTATGCCAGAAGTGAACTGACTCTATTGGTAACCAGGTACATGTGTCTCTTATAATAGGCTCTCTTGAGTCCTCCATCTTCTCTTCCTCATGATTGCTTTGGCTCTTTGGAACTTTCTTTTCAATAAGAGCCTTAGGATATTTCTGCGTCTGTAAAAAATACTGCTATTCTGAGAGGGATTGAACTAAGCCTGTATACTAATTTGTGTAGCATGGACATTTCAACAATACTTCTTTTAATCCAAGAGCATACATGGATACTTCTTTTTTAACATGTCCTCTTCATTCACTTTCTGTCACTAATATTTTATTGTTATTGGTGAGTTTTTCTTTTTTTATTTAATTTTTCTCCTAGGTTTTCATTTTGATTTTGTAGTTTTATAAAAAAGACTTTTTTTTTAATATTATGACTTAACAGACATTATACGGTATTGTTCCGCCCTCCTTTCCTTCTGGACCATTCTTAGCCCTTAACTACCAATATTTTATTCTCAGTTTCTTGATCAGTGATTCTCAACCTTCCTAATTTTACAGCCTCTGATTACAGTTTCTCATGTTGTGGTGAACCCAGCACTCTAAAATTATTTCTGTTGCTGTTCAATAACTGCAATTTTCTAGCATTAAGAATCATAATGTAAATATCTGATATACCAGATGATTTGCAATTCAAAGGTTGAGAATTGATATTATAAGTGATCATTTTTTTCCAGGTTCTATATTTAGAAAATGATTATATTTGGTTTTCTGTGACAAGAATATTCTACTTAATAACATGATCTTTGGCTTATTGTATAATAAAGTTAGGGTTTTATCATTTCATGACTGAATAATAGTTTATCTGTGTGTGTGTCCTACATTTTCTCTATCTATTCATCAGCTGATAGAAACTCAGCATTATTTTCTTTTTCTTGGCTACTATGAATAGGGCTATAGAAACAAGGGAGCACTCACATCTTGAAGAACTAAAGGGAATCTTCCATTTTAGAGAACTGTGCTGAACTAAGCAACAGAGCACTGAGAAATAGTCCCTCATCCTTTTCCCAGAAACTCTTACTAGAAACTGTTATTCACAAAAGGGCAGCATGACCCAAGTTCTGACTACGGAATCCAAAACACCCTGACCCTGCTACCTGACCACCAAATTTTCTAGTCTAAATATACCACCACCACTTGGGCTCAGATTCAAGGAGAAATTCCCTAGATTAACTGTCAGCACACAACCTTGTACTAAAGGTTGTTACCCCAAACTGTGGTTTTCCACTTTTAAAGCAGCTGTTAAGCTCCCCTCAAGAGCCCCTCCTGATCTGGGTCCTGGTGAGAGATTGCAGAAGGGTTCCCTGTCTTTGCTTGTATATACACAAATAAACCTTGCTTTTGAATCTGTATCCCCCCTGCCTGGTGGACTTTCTGGGGGGCATGAGTCTGGGCATAACAATCTCTTTGGAACAGTAATATTCCTTCAGATTTATGCAAAGCAAAATAATTGCTAAACCTTAGGGCAATTCTGTCTTTGTAAATAATATTATATCCTTCAAATTTACTGACCTATTCAGTTTTAATAGTTTTTGCAGTAAAATGAAAGTAATAATGTCTAATATTTGTCACAACACAGAATTGACAGGAATTAACTATGTATTTCAAAATACCCACATAATTTTACCTAATCTAACACAAAATAGTGACCGTGTAAAACAATGGAGACAAAAATGTTCATAAATATATTTAAATTTGTATTGAGAAAGAGAACAACACACTACCATATTAATATTTATCAGAGTTAACATATATTTAGCATACAGAAGTTTTTCCCCAGTGTCATGGAGCCAATCCACCAGCATTGTCAGGATTTTTGAAAACTATAACTCCCATCAGTATTAAATCCAATTCCATTTCAAATATCTGAAGAATTTCCTAGTCCCTACAACTTAAGAGTTTGATCTTAAAAGCAATCAGTTGATTCATTTTGTTTGTCTTAATCTTCATATATTTAAAGCCAAACAAACTCAGATTGTAGAGAATTTAGTAACTCTCTAATCTATATTTAATTCTAAAGAGCTAGAGCAATGGCTAGTTGCTGAGGGAATAAGAATCCTTAACTGTGGTACATTTTCCACACTCAGATAGATGGCTCCAAACTCTTGCACATATAGGCAGTCCTGTTAGACTTAATGGGTTCTCAAAAAAAAAAGAAAGAAAGAAAGAAAGAAGAAAAGAGAAAAAAGGAAAGAGAGTGAACAAAGAATTGAGGAAAGGATAGAGAGAGGAGAGAATGTGAAGTCAAATTGTAGGAGGAATGTGACGAGTATCTAGGTGTAGTTAGAGCAGTAACAGGGGTATAGATAATTATATTTTTTTGAAACATTCAAGAAATTCTAAAAAATAAGGCCCCCTTCTCCACAAAAAGAAAGAATTTCAACATGGAACACATATGTTATGCAGATGGTTGGGAATGTCCAGAGTTTTCAGAACACCTCAGCTGTCTACTGGTAAGGAAACTTATTAGAATATTACTGAAATTGCAAATTAAAACATTGATTGTTCATACGGAACTTATTGGGAAATTTGGAAATGTTAAAGTTTTACTATGAGATGTTGTGATTTTTCTCTCTCCCTATTCATTTTCTAACACAATGAACCACAACAGCAAAATTAAGTTTATAACACACTCTTCATGGATATTATGTTCAACTTTACCAGAAAACTCTATCTCACTGCCTGTTGATATGTCTGCTCACTTGATAGTGGGTTCCTGATAGTGTTTCAGATAAGTATGTGTTAAAGTACAAAGAATTAAAGATGGCTTGTGGAAGACTCCCCCAATGAACAGGGAGTTTAAAATGAAACACCAGGAATGGGAGGTCTCAAATTGGAGATAATGTATTCCTGATATGAGAAAAATATACATCAGCTTTTCCCAGTCAATCTCAAATACTAAAATAAATTCAGAAGAGAAGAATTTTGTGTGTTTGTTCTGGCCATTATTCATACTTCATTCCATCTAGAATCATTGCCTTGCTATACAAAAATGATAGAAAGTAAAAATGACACTGGTATTTAAGGGGGCAACATTTTAATGCCTGTTTAATGTGAATTGTACTTGTTGGCAGCACATCAGGGGAGGCTTCATAGGATGATTGATATTTCACCTGTATTTTAAGGCATTGCAGTGTGTCAAACTGGCAGAATTATAAGAGAAGGTATTTCAAGTAGAAATTATCATCCAAAACCCTTGGTTAACATGACAAACTAGGAAAATATGAAGAACAAAGGACCTAGGACAACAATCATGTGGTTCACCAACTGCAGTATCTTCAAGAAGTGTCCCAGACCCCAAACAGGATACTCTAAAAACACTGTGAGTATATACTGTGTTAAACTTTCTGGGCTTCTGATACCTCGCTCAGGAGAAAATTCACTAACTGGATGGTAGTATTTAGAAGAATTCAAATAGATCCAAACTTATCACCCTGCACAAAACTCAAATCCGGGTGGATCAAAGACATCAACATAAACCCAACTACATTGAATTCAATAGAAAAGAAAGTAGAAAATATACTCCAATGCATTGGCACAGATGACTACTTCCTAAATACAACACTAGTGGCACAGACTATGAACAACAATTAATAAGTGGTACCTCCTGAAACTGAGAAGCTTCTGTAAGATCAAGGACAAGGACACTGTCAATAAAACAAAACGACAGCCTACAGAATGGGAAAAGATTTTCACCAACCCTTCAAGTGATAGAGGACTGATCTCTAAAATATATACAGAACTCAAGAAACTAGAGCCCAAAACCTTGAATTACCCAATCAAAAAAATGGAGTTCAGAACTAAAAAAGGAATTCTCAGCAAAAGAATTACGAAAGGCTGAAAGAGACTTGAAAAAGTGCTCAACTTCTTTAGCCATCAGAGAAATGCAAATCAAAACAACGTTGAGATACCACCTGACACCTGTCAGATTGGCTAAGATAAAAGTTACAGATGACAGCCTATGCTGGAGAGGTTGTGGAGCAAGGGGAACACTCCTCCATTGTTGGTGGGAGTGTAAGCTTGTTCAGCCACTCTGGAATGCAGTATGGTGGTTTCTCAAAAAACTGGGAACCAATATCCCTAAGAATCCAGCAATACCACTTGGGGTGTATACCCTAAAGATGCACATTTGCACTCCAAAGGCATTAGTTCAACTATGTTCATAGCAACATTATTCATAATAGCAAGAACCTGGAAACAACCAAGATGTCCCTCAACTGAAGAATGGATTAACAAACTGTGGTACATCTACACAATGGAGTACTACTCAGCAGTAAGAAAAATGACATTCTAAAATTTGCAGGCAAATGGATGGATTTGGAGAATATCCCCTTGAGTGATATTCCTCTTTAGATTATCATTAAACATTATGATAATTTGTAAACAATAGCCCACTAATGTTTACAAAATGAAAACAAACATGAATAATATTATACTGTAAATAGATCTCCATTTGCTTGAAAATATACCAGAGACAATAATGTAAATTTCTCAAGATGGGCCTAACCAGATAAAACAATGATTGATCGTTATTTTGTTTCATAATAGGAACAAAAACATCAAAATCTCTTACTATTAAAAGTCTGGTGTAACTTAGTAAATCACACTGGGTTGAAAGTGTGTCTTTCTCTTTTTCTCTGTGAGATGAGTACCTAAACTATACATCCCTTTTGATACATTGTTAGGTCATTAACTGTGTATATATACACAGAGCAGTCCTGGATCACGTTACTCTTGAGTGAATGCTTTTGAGAGGACTTGAGACAAAAAGCAAAGAACACCCAAGGTGCAAACCACAGGCACTGAACAGCTAGGGATCTGAAGGAGCTTAAGAAAGACATCCAGGGAGAATATCCTAGGAAGACAAAATAGAGAAGATAGCCCTAGCTAATTGGAAGCATAAGGGGTCACAACCAAGAAAAGGTGGGAACAAATCATGAGAGAGGGACATGACTGAGTGAGAGGAACAAGGAGGGAGAAGATAAAAAAAATGGAGATCTTAATTGAGGAAGCCAATGTGGGGTTGGAAAAAGACTGGGTGCTAGGATAATCTAGAAGAACTCACAGAATGTCCCTGGCTAGGTCTCCAACCTATTGAAGGTGTTATCTAGGCAGGATTTCCCCTATAATCCAATGAATAGCCGCCCCAAGTACCATCACAGAACCTACATCCAACGTTGAATAGAAATAGAGGCAGAGATACAGGGCTGATCATTGGGCTGAGCTCCTGGTCCAGCTGAGAACAGGGGAGGAGAGTCTACATGAGCAAGAGGATAGAGCTTTTGAGGAAAAACCCCACAGAGATGGCTGGCTGGAACTCCTGGGAAGCTCACTGAGTTAAGAACAGCACTACTGGGGAATCTACAAGAATAGTAACTAGGTCATCCAAGGATAGGCAGCTGTCCACTGACCTGGGCAGTATGCAGAGCCTCGAGGGGAGGGATCAGACTGTGTTTTTATGTGTGGACTGGCACTTTGAAGCCCATTCCCTTCAGAGGAACACCTAACTCAGTGTTGATATTAAGATGAGGAAATCGGAACTGCCTGGAGTGCATGCAGAGCTGATCCACCTTGGAACTTCTGGCCCTTTTCATCAGGGGATAGAGGAATGGGGAGGAGGGAGGCTGAAGGCTGAGAGGGGAGAGGGAGGGAGAACAAGGGAATGCATGGGGGAAAAAAGAACTTTATTTTGTAATTTTTGAAAAAAAAGAATACAAAACAGTCTACACAAAATGATTATCAAATAGTGGCAGTAGAGAGAAATGCAGAACTTCAGCAAGGGGAAGGTGAAACACAGTATAAAACAGGAATCCCAACCTTTTAAAAAACTTCTACTTCAATATAAAGCCAACAAAGTCAAGAGTAAATACTTATTTAGCTTGGCTAAGAACAACTATTTATAGATATATAGCTAGATTTCCCCTAGTTTGAGCTTTAAATTACTTTCCAAAGAAACCATATTAATATCTGCAATCCCAATATTATGCACTTACAATCTTCCAGCTAAATTTGTTTTAGAAATATGTCTTTGTTCTATCATGCTATACACCTAATTTGTTTCCATTGACTTTACCAGAGAGAGAGCAGAAAGAAAAGCAGAATGAGAAAGGTTACAAAAAGGGTACTTGGCTTTAGTTACATAGAAGCAAGGAAGAAATACGAACAAAAGGCAAAAATATCAAGAATGTATCATAATATTAGAGGACAGAAGGAAGATGCTACTCCAAAGAAAAGAATGCCTTAGTACCTCAACCAAAAAATGTTTTAACAAACAAAGAAAAATTCTACAGACTGAATGTTTATTACTTCTGAGTTACAAATCAAAATTTTAGCATCTAAGGCCTTTGGGAATTCCTTAGATTATGAATATGGAGCCTGCAGCATCATTGCTCATTTTAAAAAGATACCCAAGGAACTTCATGTTTCATCCTTCCTAAGAAGACATCAATGAAATAATAGGATGGAGATCCTAATCAGTAACTGATACCCTGCAACCTTGGCATTCATAGCAGTCTCCATGTCTGGAAAAAAATTATTGTTTATAAACTATACCTAGATTGCTGTAAAAATTAGAGTAATTGAATAGAAATTAATAAGGAGAAAAGAACTTAGCATTTAATTGCTTTTATGCACTATAAGTCTTCAAGGACTCAGCAGGGCTTATAAACCACAGAAGTCAAACTTGCCTGCTACTCCACAAGCTCTTACTAAGGAATGGGTACAAATGAAATAGATGTGGGGTGGTTAGCAGTCTTGGCAACAGATATAACTCCAACATTCAGAGAACATATTCTTTAAGCCAAATTTATTTAAAGATCTGAAGGAGAAAATATTTCCTGGTACCAAACCAGCAGTTGATGTTTCACACTATATTTGATCAGTTGTTAGATATAGGTTTTCATATTTACCATCATCAGAAAATAACGTGACATATATGTGTTTCAATAGTATCTTGCTCATCTCTGTGTACTTACTGGGTGAATTGAGACAGAGAGGGAAGTAAAAGGTGTATCGGAACAGTAAAAAAAATAGCTCAGTAAGACTGAGGATAAAACTCAGTTGGTAGTGTGATTTCTTAACACACACTGGGTTTCATCCTCAGAACTTCTAAGAAACCAGAAAGTACATTGCATAAAATTATACATTGGTACTTTAAATAGCTTTATATCTTGAAAATATTTGAATTAGTCACCTATTCATATATAAATGTAACAATTCATGTTAAACATATGTAATTTTACAACAAAATATTTGATCCATTTTGACAATGAAGTTCATGGCTCACATAGAAGACAGGATAAACTACAGCAGTATTTTAGACATAGATAAGAAGAGATCAGTCTATGAATTTCCAGGGTCAGCTTTGGCAATAGTAAATAATGTAATTAACCATTACATTAGATATTCTTTTTGATGTTTAATAACATTTTCTTTATGTATGGATTTTGACCTTTAAGAAGTGTGTGTGTGTGTGTGTGTGTGTGTGTGTGTGTGTGTTTGTGTGTGTATGGTATAGAGACTCTTTCATACACTATTCCAAGTAGAATTCACACAAGGCTTTCATCTAAAAATATCAGTATTCTTAGGTATCCATGTCCAGTAACAAGGGGAGGGATAAAATTTTTGTTAACCTTTTATGGATACATAAAATACACACACACACACATATACATACATAATTTTTGATACAGGCACTTATTCCTATTAACTTTATTTTTTAATTTTTATTATTTTATATACCTCAAAAATTACTTATCCACATAAAGAGAAATATTTCTCCTGAATATATACAAAATATTATGTCTACTATAAAGATTTTACATGAGGGTTAGAACAATAAAAATGTGTCCATACTTCAGTTTTCAGGGAATCAAGTGGTGCTACTGAAAAATATTAATGTCATATATCAGTTTTTCTAAATAATATTCTAGAAATATTTGTATGATATTTTTGTGTCTCTTCTGATGAAGCTGTGCAAATGGTGGCTGAGAGAAGCCCATTCTTCCATCCTGCTTCCTTTTTAGTATCATATAGCTTTACACAAAGATTTGCTTAGCTGAAAAATCAAATTTAAAGAAAACCAACAAAAGCAAACAAGCGTCATGTGCTGTAGCATCCCTGGCAGCTCACTATGCTGTTTAGTCATGCTTGGATGTGTGAGCTGAGCAGACAGGAGGCTCCAGGTTGGCTTCCTCCTACCTTGTTATCGCCCTCCACACAGCACAGAGCAGAGGCCGATGAAGCAGCTTTCACTCCCTGTCACTCACGAGATAGCAAGAGTTTCCATTCTTCCTCTAGTACAAACCACCCAAGCATATATTTTTTTTTGGCAAATTGATCTCTTTCCTCTCTCTGCATGGCTTTCTGTTTTATTCTATCCTCATAGATTCAGGATCAAAAAGCAGAAAAAAAAGGAATCAATTTACCACTCTGAACAGGATATTTAAATTCTTTCTTCCAAACCTAAAATGTGTTTCTGTAGGTATATTTGTTACATGTAATTAGTTCTTATTGTACTCACAAACACCTACAGTTAAATGTCTGTTGTATTCCACAGGAAATAAAACTAGCTGTCACATCTTTACAAAACCTACTAACACAGTAACATTTATTCAGGGGAGACATACTAATCCTGTTATCAATCATTTCCAATGATTTACCAATAAGCTTTATGCCTGATAGGTATTAGTATCCTTAAAGGCATGCTATCTGCTTTTAAAGGGCTACCAGGAAAAAAAATGTAAGTCTGTTAGATCTTGTTAAAAAATGTAAATATTCTGTGATTTTAAGATCACAAAATTTTGATCAATGTAGAGAGACATGGCTCCCTGCTTCTGCCCATGACCTTGAGCACAGCAGCACAATGTGAACAGCCATGCATGTGTCAGTGTGAAGTAAATCAGTCCAGATGGAGAAAACCTTTAAACAGATACAGTAAAAATTGGGTATAGTCAGTCACAGAGATAATAGTTTAGATATAATAAACTAAAATCTTTAAAAGAGAATAAAGTAATAAAAAAGCATAAGCCATAATGGAAAATACACAGAATGTCTGGACTTAAATGGTTTTTCTGTTGACTTTAAATTTTTAAATGCTAATATACAAGAAATACAAGCTGCTGAGAGACAGCAGATTATGAAAAATGCTAAAGTAAACCAGCTTATGTATTTTAAGAATGCCTTAACTTTAAAAGTGGAGGTCAAAAAGTAGATTGCATTGTGGGAGAGGTTATACCTTTGTTTCCACAGGAAACAATAAATTATATTTCTCTTTAAAATTAATAAAGATCAGATTTGATTAGGGAAAACTTCCTGAAGAGCTTGTCTACAAGCATAAAGAAATAAGCCAAAAAAGACTACAGGAGAGATGTTGTATATGTTGATCCTTCTACTATGAGAGTGGCTCTGAGACTCAATGAAACAAGATAAATCTTGTTGGCTACAGAGTCTTCATCACTCTTTATTTATGCCATTTTTTATATGTCATAGATAGAGATTTGGTTATATAGTCAAAATGAACTTATAAAGTTAGCCTTTTACCTTCTCAAACATAAAGCAATCATCTTTAACTGACTTGTGCATACTGTGCATTCCATACTTCTGTTAATTCAGATATATGTACATATGTGTTACCTTTAAAAGTTTGTGTGCTTTCAGAATGAAAAAAAGGACCAAATACCAATGAACCCAAGTAGCCTAGGTGATCCAGTCTCTTACAATGACTCTATTGATGTTTCCGCAAAATTATGCATCCAGAATAATTCAAAGTTGCTATCTTAGATGGTTCAGCCTCACTGACTATCCAGTCAAGACTTCAGAATAGCTCTACACTTTTTTGTCACACAGGAACTAAAGAAAAAATAACAAAGTTAGCTTTTCCAGGACTTGACAATTGTCCCCATTTCCTCAGGTTACCCTAAAGATGTCATTTGCCACAGTTAACAGGAAGCAGTCTAGACAACACAATGCCCATATTCCCAAGAGGCAGAGTGGGCAGTTTTTGGTTGTTTAATGGATTGTGGATATTTATCATTGATTAGGGTATTGGTTACAAGCTGTTATTGATCATTGTCAGAGAAAAAGCTGAGGAAAGAAAATTAGATTCAGAAATTTCTTACCGAAGGGAAAGGAGGGATATAGTACAGAAATAATGTTTTTTTTTTGGTAGATTGTTGAGTCTATATTCGAACTAAAAAACAACTACTAGTCTCACATATTTTATATTGGTATGGATTTTTGTATATTGATACACAACCACTGAACAGCTTGGGATCAGACACATCCTGGACTGACCCTTCCGATCCCACTCCAACTATAGGAACACCTGACTCACTCTTGAGGGAAGGGGGACAAAACTGGATTTGCCAGGAGTGGAGACTGATCCAAGCATTATTGGGTCAGTTGGACCATAGGACTGTCTGCTCCCTGCCCAGGAAGGGGATGTGGAGTTGTGGAGAAGAAAGAATGACCTGATGTGGCAGGAGGGGGAAGGGACCTTGAATAAGGATATACAGGGATGGAAAAAAAATTCAGAGGGAAAGCTGAACACAAAGTAAATATATGTGTAGCAATCTTATTTGCATTATCACCCTTGATACAAATTTAAGGTTATATTTGTTATAATGAATATAGGTTTTATTCTTGTTTGAGGTACTATACCTATGCAAATAATTTAAAAATGTGAGGTAAAGTTCTACACCTTAAAAGATATTAGGATAATAATGAAAGTAGAAGTAGTAAGTAGTAGTAGTGGTTAGTCATCTATAACAGTCAACCTTATAGTAATGTTAGGTATGTTTTCAAGATTAAACAGAGATATATTCTAAGCATTATAGGGTCAGTGGGACCATAGGACTGTCTGCTTCCTGCTCGGGGAGGGGAAGGGGAGTTGCAGAGAAGAAAAAAATGACCTGATGTGGTGGGAGGGGAAAGGGACCTTGAATAAGGATATACAGGGATGGAAAAAAAATTCAGAGGGAAAGCTGAACACAAAGTAAATATATGTGTAGCAATCTTATTTGCATTATCACCCTTGATAAGTCATGCTTATGATTTTTATCTTCTTTATAGTTATTGTTAACTTCTCAGCATTTTAAATTCATTTTACTATTTTTCTTGATAAATACAAAATAAATAAATAAATAGATAAATAAAAGATAGACTTTAGAAAAAATAAATAAATAAATAGATGGTCTACAAACTAGAGAATATGACATTAAAAAGTATTTATAACATAAGGTTTTTCATGATAGTGATACAAGTCTTCTCCTGTGAGTACCAAATTACTTCAAAAAAGATATTGGGCATTAAATAACCTCCATATGGAATTTGTATTCATTTGTGGCAAAGTTATCCATTGGGGAAGAACTTTCTCTTGCCTCCACTGTTGACAGTATGCTGTTCAAATTGGACAAACAGTAAACAAAGAAAAAGACTTGCCAAGGAGAGTCATTCAAACTTCCTGCTTCATATAAATATCTGTCAGATATTCTTGGCCTGTAGGCTCAAGATGGATGCCGAACTTTGCAGAGGAACCTTGAGTGACTGCCCAATAGCCAACTGTTCCTGTCATTTCTGTAGTTTTGAAGTTGTTTTCTCTACACTTTCTTTTTATTTAGATAATATCATTTCCTTCTCCCATCTTTGATGTGTTTAAAGACTAAATAGATATGGTTTACTTTTCATTGCCACCTAATTCAGAAAAGAAAATTATATAAGAGATAAAACGTATAAGGTTAAGAGATATAAAAGCTTAAATAATTTATCTAAGAAAATGTTTTGAGGGAGGTCTAAGAAGATAGTTTTGGGTTGGTAATATGAGTTAGGACAGAAAGTGAATTAGGTACTAAACTTGATATACTAGGATAAGATACATAATACAGTACTTTCTCCAAGTTTGCCAAATAAAATGGACTGCACAAGGTGAATGCAATTCTTACCTAATAATTGTTCTTAATGTATATATAAAGTCTCCATGTCATTATTTGGGATCTTACTGGTGTAACAGAAAATGACATTAAATCACATAAACACAAGGTCATTGCTTTTGGCAATGTATTCATTAAACTAATCTACTATATGTCTAAAATGATTCACAACCTATACCTGTAAATATGTCTTTTTTGAGTAATTTCTATCCAAAAATGAAATTAAATTTAGTACAAATCCCTGCTCCATGACAAAACATTCAATCAAAAATCTTTCATTATCTAATATAATGGGATCCAGTTTATTTCATTCCAGAGTTCACATGGATCAATACTCTCTCTGAGAAAAATTCTTTTCTTTTGATTATTTATAGAATGTATATATTAATTTCCAACAAAATCCACATGGTCAAGGGTCAGTTTTCTGTCTATATCTTCATCAAATCATACTAGAATCTTTAAATGCCTGCCACAAAATGATAAAAGTAAAGAAAATGCTATTTATGGCACACTACATAATTCATATATATTTGACAAGAACATCACATAGCAATCTATAATTTTATATAATTATTTGCCAATCAAAATTATATTAACAATATAATTTTAACTTCTGTTTAAAATTTTATTGAATCATTACATATAACCCATACTCAAGTGGATAATATAAAACTCATATTTGGTAGTACAAATAATAATCTCAAACTGTGGTAAAAGGAGATAGTATGGTTCAAAGTGTAAGAATAGCCTGGGCTACATAATAAAGATATTGTCTCAAAACAACAGCAACAACAATAAAAGTCTGCCTTGTATTTAAAATCTTTCTTTATAGACAACTATAGGTAAAGCTGTTAATAAATTATTTTGTGATTAGTTGTTCTGGAAAATGAAAACCATTTCTATTAAGGCAGTTTTCTTTTCTGATGCATACAAATTTTTTAAAAAGAGATGCTGCCAAACAAATTGTTATATAATACTTCTTTGTTACTAAGTCATGCTGATGTTCAAGGGGACAAAAATATAACCTACTTCATCTCTATTATCAGCTCTTTTTTTTCTTTATTTTGTATTTATCAAAAAAAGTAAAAAGAATTTAAAAATGCCAAAGAGTTAACAATAACTATACAGACTATACAGAGGATAATAATCATAAGCATGGCTTATCAAGGGTGGAAATGCAAATAAGATTACTACACATATATTTTCTTTGTGTTCAGCTTTCCCTCTGAATTTTTTTTCCATCCCTGTATATTATCAGCTCTTAAACTAGACACATACTAAGCCTTAGAAATAATTAAGCTGGTACCATATCCCATAATGCATCACAAGACTCCCAGCACCAAATTTGGACATTTTCCCCATATAAAATAATTTCTTATTTCAAAGATTTAAAATGAGCAAGAGCTCAAATAAAAATGTTTCTTGAGCAAATAGATAGAACACATTTTCACCCAGGTGATTCCTGCCACAAAATTTCTCTAACTACATGAATTTACCTGACTGAGCTATTGATAATTTTGACAATGTGGCATATGGCCTATGTAGGTCACTACTTTAATGCGATGGTTTTTTATTCCAATTCTATTTTTTATTGAATCTGTCTTTTCTTTTTTCCTTATTTTCACTTTCATGTATGTGCACGATGTTCATGCATGTGCTTTGCATGTATGTGTGCATGTGTGTTGAGG
Organism: Sigmodon hispidus; assembly: GCA_004025045.1. Lineage (NCBI taxonomy): Eukaryota > Metazoa > Chordata > Mammalia > Rodentia > Cricetidae > Sigmodon > Sigmodon hispidus. The sequence continues at coordinate 25,144 of PVIH01004058.1, read as the reverse complement.
CCTAAGGTTGATGAGGAAAATCATCTTCAATGGCTTTTCCACCTTATTCATTGAGTTTTGACATATCAGTCATGCCCAGAGATGGCCAATACCAATCCAGTTTGCTCTGGATCTTCTGTCTTGCCTTGCAGTGACTAAACCAACAACAAACTCCACACCTATGTGACATTTACATGGGTTTTTTGGATCTAAACTTAGGTCCTCATGCTTGAAGACAATTTAACTACTAAAAGCTATCTTCTTAGTCTCCAGAATTTATGATTTCTTATATTTGTTGCTTTATGTACAAACATTAGTTGAACATATGCATAATTATTTAGTAACTGTTTCATATTAAGGTCCACACCATGTGCTTGTTTTGTCTATCTATGCATATTTTAGCTTAATGTTACTATTTAGTGCTTACATTAGTAGGAGTCACATCTACTCAAGTGCCTCCAACTAAGGATGCTGCCTTAAAACAGGGAAGAAATACTGAGCAACTGATGCTCTCAAGTAATGGTTATTGGAAAGCACTATAAGCCAACTTGGAAAACACTTTGATAGGTTTTTTTTGTGTGTGTGAGTTCCATATGTATTTACAGCAAGGGTCAATTATTTTATACTTTCTCACAAACATAATGGTGACTGCCAATTCTGTGGATGTTTCCAGAATCATGCCAACTGTAGATATCTTGTGGAGGAGTTCAGTGGTTGTTTTCATACTACCAGAGTTACTATTAGGAATAAGGTCCTGCATTGCACAGAAGTAAGTTCCTAGAGCCCCAGTCCCTCTTGAGTGGCTGACTCAGCCACAGCATGGATTGAGGTGCTTCTACCGCACGCCCATTTCCTGCAAGTTTAGTTATTCATTAAAATTGCCCTTAATAATCACATTTCTCAAGAAGCTCAACATGTACTTAATATGTTAGATGTTTAAATGAAATGATTTATATCCATTTGTGAAAATCCTGATACCATTAAAATAAGCAGCTGAGGAAGGCACAAAGCTGGAATTCTCAGTTGCTTTCCTAAGAGTGGGACACTCAGGGAAATAACACTAACACTATCCTCGCATGTTTCACATTCTATTGCATGATTAGCTTGCATCATTCTCTCGGGGAGTGCACTATAGAGCCTGGGCATATTAAGCTCCATAGTCACTGAAAAGAGAAGACAGGTACCATTTCGGGACAGTGAACACCCAGGGGAGACTTGGCATGTCTGAGCATGGAAACACTGACAGCAAATGTAATCAGTATTTGTTCTGGAGCTTCTGATCTGTCATATTTAAGCATCAGGTATGTTAATGTGCCAATGTGTTTGTTTTCTTTTTCCTCTAGTTTTGTTATGCAAGGTCAATTTCATTTCTTCAGTAAGTATCCATCTTAAAGTTGCTAAAGAATCACATAAAACTTCAAAGATTAAAAAGCTCTTTGTATGTCCAGCATATAGATTCTGTTTTATTTGATGGTACTCTAAGTATATTTGACTAAATGCACCTATTCAATTGTTGTAATTAAGCAAAACCAATACTTTATTTAGAATCATTAATTTTTTACCTAATTTTAATTTTATTTAATTTGAGATCCATCCAGAATACCATCTTACCTTCAGAAGTGGCATCTTCTACTTTTATTTTAACTATATAGTTATCAGACACTTTTTGTTAAGATGAGTTTTGAGAAAGCTCACTTGGTATTGTAAAATATATTGGGAATAAATATATGAGTAGCTTTCAATGATTAAACTGTATTTTTTACAAAAGCCACACTATCCTCACCATATCTATCAAGTCATGCATTGTCAACATCACTTACCATGATATAGAGTAGATTCAATCCCCTAGATAATGTAAAGTGTCAGTTTTCATCAACATAAACTTACTCACACACCCCTTATTATGTACTCTTGGGTAAAAGACAATGTGCAGCTCACTCTTACAGGATGAACTACAAAAACTCTAATGGATGCACTTGAAGGACACATGTCTGTTTTTCTGGCTTATTTGTTTATTAGACCTTATATCCTTGTGAACTTACGGATATTTATTCCTTGTTGACTATAAGCTATTACTTAAATCTAATATTAATCTTTCCCCTTTGCTTATCTATACCTGCCTGATGGTGAGAAGTGTGGCATTCACTGCTATTCTTCTTCTCTTTCTCTCCCTCTCCCTCCCTCTGTGTCTCTCTCTGGCTCTCTCTGATTCTCTCTCTCTCTCTCTCTCTCTCTCTTTTTCTAGCGGGGGGGGGGGAAGTGCTTTTATCCTCAGGACTCAGGTGTGTTCTGCATGGATAAAATGTTCATTATTTTTGTAACCCTAATGCTGGAAGCTTCTTTGGGAAGAATAAAGAAAGTAGGTGTAACATGTGATGTTAAACTCTGTGGGCTTGAATCTCGGGGTTGTATGCTTTACATACATTCCTGTCATTTTCTCAGATTATTGTTTTCTACTACACTGCTCCAAGTCTATTAACTAAGGCCATCATAACCAGTGCTTCTATAACCTTATAACTAGTGTTTCTAGTCCCTTTAGATTGTCTTCAGTTTTGTTTTTTAAAACAGACAGAAGGACATTGAAGAAAAAAAAGAAAAAACATTTTTCCCTAGCTGGAGAAGTTTCAAGAATTTTTCTGTGACATTGTGCTATGAGCAAACCCAAGCCTGTGGCTTTCACACTGCAAAAATTTTCTGTCTCTGTCTGTAAGAAGAAAAGATTCTGAGTAATCAAATAATGACCGCTGTTTTTACATCTCACAAAGAAAGTATTTCATGTTTCACCCCAAATTACATTCTAGTTGCAATTTTTTTAACCTATTACTTACCAACACAGACAAATGTCTTCATAGCCTTAGTTTTCTAATTTGTTTATGAAATCAAAAATATGTCATAGTTTGTCCAGTTTTTTTCTTTTTATTTCAGGACAAAATCCCTTTAGTTTTCTAAATGTCTTTCTTTCTAAAATATTAGTTATAGCTTTTCATTTATTCTACTTTTAGTGAATTAACAATACAATTTTTGTTATTTTTACTAATGTAATTTCTAATGTTGTATTTTTTGAATGGTAAATCAAACTTTGTTTTCAAAAATAAAACCTACCACTCATTATGTTTTATCATTGTGATACTTCATTTCCTGAATTTTTGGGGGAGATGTTGTAAATATTTCCTTATTTCATTTTAAGTTGCCATAATGTCTCATTTTCTTTTGTTCTCTTCTTTTTCTTTATTTTTTTAAGGATTAAACACAATTGGCAAATTCTTAATCAAATTAAACCAAGAAAAGGGAAGACCTACTGCAATAAAACTAGAAAATAAAACACAAACATCCTAACAGATACGAATAAAATTCCTGAAAATCATAAGATCATATATTGCAAATTTGATTCAATAAATTGAAGATTCTGAAAAAAAAAAAACTCGTGAGTTTTTAGATAGCAAAATTAAACCTGAATTCAATGAATGATTTTAGCAAATGCATACTTTGTAACCTTGAAATACTTAGAATGCTAATAAAATATTCCATACTAGAAATTTAAACAGCAATAACAAAAACAAACACAGGAAAATATGAACTTACTACTGAATTCTACTATAACTTAAAGAACTATGACCAAGACATATCATATTATTCCATAAAATTTTAAAAAATAAATCAAGCCTTTTAAAGTTACAAAGCCAGTGAAACCCTGATATTAATCATAGTATTTCATTTTCCTTTTTTTTTACCTTTTCTTCATATATATATATATATATATATATTTGGTATTTGGTATTTTTACATCATGCACCCCATCAAACTCAGATATCAGACCTCTCAGATTCATGCCCACTCTTATGCTCTCCCCATTTACAAAACTGCCCATTCATGCTGCTCATTTGCTTACTGGAGCATAATTAATCTCCCCGTGCCCAGACCCTTAAAGAAAACAAGTCTTTCCTTACCCACCCCTCTGCCAGAAGCCATCAATGCAGAAGTGAGGCATTGTGACATTTAGCTATGTTCTAGCCTTAAGTTCTTGTGTATAATGATATCTCTCTCTTTTTATTACAATCATTATGTATATGTCTACAGCAGTTAAGCTAATATATTTATTCCTGCAATATTTTTGACAAGTTCTGGCCTCAGTTATTTGCATGGATCTCTCCAGAGGCAAAGGTTTAGAAAGAGACTGAAGCATCAAAAATTATCAAAATTTTAAAGAAAAAATGTAATCACTAACATGTCTATTTCAAACTGAGACATTTTCAATTATCTTCTGTAGAGGCTAAATTTGAACTTTTCAAGGAAATAATGTATAAGTCATTTTTCTGACTAGCATTATATTCCTAATAACAGTCCTTTTACAGAGGGGAAATTTGTTTTTTTTTTTTTTGCTTTGTTTTCATCAGGCAATTGCATATCATCTGGTAGACAGAAGTTTGTGTTACAATACAACTACAAAGTCAAAGAAACTTCCTTGTATTCTTCTGGGTATTGTAATATATGACCCCAATCCTGGTAAAATCAAGATCAATTCCATTCTGAGTCGTCATGGTTTCAGTAGAACAATGAAAGTTTCTTTGGCAGAGGGAGGGTCCACTACAAATATCCTGCATAATTCCTTGAAACAAATTTGTGATAAATATGTATTTGCTAGAACAATTGCTAGTGTGTAGTAGGCAGAAGGCTCTGTTCTCAGTGCCACCTTACTATGTATCAATATTCTTCTTTCAATCTTTTTGGTACCTGCTGTCTTTTTCAAATCCACTGTTATTTTTAATTTGGAGTTTATAATATCCTTTTGTAACTAACAAAAGATAGCTTTTGTTTATGATTTCCCTCAGGATTTTCTAATAATAATTGTAGGAAAGAAATTTCAGAATCTATCCCATGCAGATTTTAATTCTGTAGATTCTGAGGCAACTCAAAAAACACTGATAAAATGTGTTGCATTATTTTTCAAGTCTGTGTGTCATAATTATTCCAGTATTTTGAAGAATTTCTAGAGTATTTAACCTTTTCAGACTTGATTATTTTGCATAAATGAGTGTATGAATGTGTGTGTACATGGTTACATGGGGTGCCTGCACATGCTTTTGAAGGCTGGAATGAAACCTCAGATGTCAACCTCTGGAACATTGGTCAACCTCTTTCACCATGATGGATTTGTTCATTGGTTTGGAACTTACAAATTAGGATGGCCAGTATTGTACAAGCATCCTCCTGTCTCTGCCATCATTCTCAGAGCCTGAATACTCAGCTATCTGGAGATTACCTCAGGCCCTACTACCTGTAAGATGTGTACTCTCAAAATCAATCAAATACCCTCTACTGTAATTCTAAAGCACATACCTCTCAGAGATTGGGGTAAATATAACCTTCAAGTACATAGAGTGTGTGCTGTAAGAGCCCCTCAACCCACTTAGCTGTGCATGGAATTAAGACCTGAGTAGTTTGGCTTCACATCATATTCCTCAACTGTCTTGTGACTGTGGCTCTTCAAATACTTGTTCAAGAGAATACATGACTGCTATAATGTAAACCTCCTTATAGTTCTTATCATTTCAAAAGTCAATGTTAACCATAAAATATAGTTGGATGTAGTGTTAAAGATCATATTTTTAAACCCAAACTCACCTTTCTCTACTTTTTTCTCTTTTCTTGCTGAGCCTCTTCTGTTTTTGTTTTCATGTCTTAACCCTCTCCTCATCTTCCTGTTCTTTCCCTTTCCAACTTTCTTTCTTTCCCAAGACAAAACGTTATGTAGCCCAGTCTGGAATTATCTGAGGATTAGCTTTAACCTCCAGATCTTCCTGTGTCTACCGCCTAAGAGTTGGCAGAGCAGGAGCATGACATCACATTCTGATAACCAAGGTATTTCTTACAACAGAGTACAGGGAAATTAAGAAACCTGCTGCAAGAAATCAATGTAATTAACAGTCTATCTTCATTAATATCTATACATGGCATGCTACCTCATTGAGTGAGCCATATTTGCTAACAAATATTTCATTTCATAAAAAATAAGGATGGGAAACAAATTCAAGAGAAATGAAGGGAACTTGAAAACTCAGATTACACACTTGCTATCTTAAAGCCAAAATTCCAGTAACAAAGACAGGAATATCAGCGCAATCAACATTTCCTATTACTATTACACCTATAGAGGCAAATATCTTTGATATAGACATGCTTCAAATAAAAATACTAAAGTAGCAGTAAATCATGCTTTACATATTAAGCAAGCATGACCTTTGATTATGACTTTTCTCCTTTCCCAGATGTAAACCTACAGCTTTCCTAAAATCTCACAACCCTACTTCCATTTACAGTATAAGATGTATCTTAACTACTTGTGCCATATTTATGATGCATATTTTTATCTTATCTGATTTCAAGCTTGCTGAAATCACTTCTGAAGTATATATAATATTAGTCTTTACCAAAAAGTCAGAAAAAGGTTTTTTTGCATTTATTTCAAGTTTAACTCAAGAACCATCAAAATCATTAATGTGTAGTTATGGATAAGGCACATAACATAACTCTATCTTGAGAAGCCTCTACCCATACATGGATGGTAGTATTCTTTTTTGTTTTTGTTGTTACATTATTTTATTTTACATAGAAAAAGAGAGTTTATTTTCTAATAAAAGGAAATAAAATAGAGTGACAAGAAAAAAAGAAATATGTACCAATGCCATTGTGTAGAATGAATAGTGTTGAGATCAAATGAACAGCAGAAGACTATATTAAATATAATTTTCAGATCTCAAGCTGTTCAGTGGTTGTGCTTTGCAGCTTTAGTGTTCTTTACTTTTCTTTTAAGTCCACTTAAAAAAAGTCCACTGCTTTTAAACACATTTTTTAATTGGGTTATTTTGGGATTTGAACTCTAGTTTCCTGAGCTCTTTATATACCTTAGAGATCAGTCCTCTGTCACTTGAAGGATTGGTGAAAATCTTTTCCCATTCTGTTTTTTCTTATTGACTGTGTCCTTGGCCTTAAAGAAGATTCTCAGTTTCAGGAGGTCCCATTTATTGATTGTTGCTCTTAGTGTCTGTGCTACTGGTGTTATATTTAGGAAGTGCTCACCTGTGCCAAAGTGTTGGAAGGTGTTTTCCACTTTTTTTTCCTATCAAATTCAGTGTGTCTGGGTTTATGTTTAGGTCTTTGATCCACTTGTATTTGAGTTTTGTGCAGGGTGATAGGCTTGCATCTATTTGCATTTTTCTACACACTACCATCCAGTTATGCCAACACCATTTATTGAAGATACTGTCTTTTTTCCATTAAATATTTTTGGCCTCTTTTTCAAAAATCAGGTGTTCATAGGTGTGTGAGTTAATGTTGGAGTCTTCAATTCGATTCCATTGGTCCACAAGTCTGTTTTTATGCCAGTACGAAGCTGTTTTTATTACTGTAGTTCTATAGTATACCTTGAAATCGGGATGGTGATGCCTCCTGAGCTTCTTTTGTTGGACAAAATTGTTTTGGCAATTTTGGCTTTCCTAGTATTCTTTTCTGATTCACCTCTCTTTCTATTAATCTCCATGGTTAAATCAAATTATCATATCTCCTTGATGTAATCTAACTCTGACTCATACTGATTTATCCTAAAATTCATTTCTGTAGTCAAGTCAAGAATGCTAGCATCACCTAAGCAGAGTGCTCTGAAAAGTATTTGTTATTCTGATAGAAGTATCAGTGTAGAACTGTGTCTCCTGCAACTCCTGATGTCTACTGATAGATTTAGATTTACTTTTAGGACACACATAGATATTTTGTTATACAAAACAAGCTTCAGAAAGATCTTTCAAGTAGGTTAGCTTGAAAAGGAACTTCACTCTCCCAGCTTAGGCCTCCTAAGTGCTGGGAATACTATTATATGCTTGTTGTTTATACAATAAATATGTAAGGTATATCAGTGCATGCACAAAATCCATTTGTGATTTCTTTAAAATTGTCCAGTGTCTAGCATTTACTCAAAATGCTAATAAAATATACTATTTTTCTTTCATGTTTTCCTAAAAATAGACAAAATATAAATGTGAAAAACATTAAAACTAATTATTGGGATGGAGGGAAAGTAGAGGAGAGAAAGAAAGAAGAGGGGAGGGGAAGAAAGGGGAGAAGAGGAGAGGAGAGGAGAGGAGAGGGGAGGGGAGGGGAGGGGAGGAGAGGAGAGGAGAGATTATAGAGAGATGATGTGGACACAAGAAAAAGCAGACAGAAGCCAAACCAAACCAAATAGGTTTTCTTGGTAATACTTTCCTTTTGTTTTCCCTAGGATCTCACTGTACAGAAGTTGGCCTGGAATTCATTATGCAGTCCAGGTGGGCCTTCAACTGATATTTGCCTGCCTCTACCTCTAAAGCTGGAGGTAAAGGTGCATGCTGCTATACCTAGCCAGCTTCAAGACTTTTAATCTTTTCAAAATTCTGACACATCTCTGAAATTTAAGATTCATAGCACCATCTAGTGGATTTATTGCAAATTCAAGTAAACAAACTTTCACAATTAGAAAACAAGTAAGCTTGTATTAGTAGATTGCAAGATTCCAATCCAGAAGGTAGTAGTTAGATACATAATAACAGAAACAAAATTATTTTATTGATGAGTAAAAATGTAAATTTGTCCTATTGGCCACACCAGCCAATGATGCAAGTAGGTAGGTTTATACTACAATGATAAAATAACAGAATCAACAAACACTGCTCATTGACATTTCTCAACATCAATAGTCTTAAATCACCATTAAAAAGATACAGATTAACAGAATAGATTTGAAAACATTGCATATACCCTAAAGATGTACATTCACACTCCAAAGGCATTAGCTCAACTATATTCATAGCAGCATTATTCGTAATAGCAAGAACCAGGAAACAACCTAGATGCCCTCAACTGAAGAATGGGTTAACAAACTGTGGTACATCTACACAATGGAGTACTACTCAGCAGTAAGAAAAAATGCTATCCTAAAATTTGCAGGCAAATGGATGGATTTGGAGAATATTTTCCTGAGCAAGGTATCACAAACTCAGAAAGATAAGCAGGGGAAGTACTCACTCATTAGTGGTCTCTAAACAAACAAGAAAAAGCCAAGCTTGCCCAAGCTGCAAACCACAACCACTGAACAGCTTGGGATCTAAAGCACCTTGGATGGACACCTTAGAGCCCATTTGCTCCAGAAGAACACCTGACCCAGTCTTGATATTGGGGTGAGGAAAACAAATTTGCCTGGAGTGGATGCTGAACTAAGCTACCTTGGGACCTTGGGATCTTCTGCCCCTTGCTAGGGAGGAGATAAGGAGATGGGAGAAGAGAAAGTTACTGGGAGCGGTGGGAAGTGGAAGGCAGTTTGATCAAGGGGATACATGCTTTAAAAATATGACTCTATTCATAATAAAAAATAATATAAAATGTCTTGGGATAATTTTAACCAAGCAAGTAAAAGACTCGGACAATAAAAGTCTCATGATATTAAAGAGAGAATTTGAAAAAGACATCAGAAAATGAGAAAATCTCCCATTCTCATGGATAGGTAAGATTAATATAGTAAAAGCAAAAGCAACTACAGATTCAAAGCAGTCGCCATAAAAATCTCAACACAATATTCCACAGAACTTGAAAAGACAATTTTCAGTTTCATATAGAAACAGAAAACCAAGGAGAGCTAAATCATTCCGCAATAATAAAAGAACTGCTACAGGTTTTTCCATCTGTCATCTAGAATTGTTCTACAGTATTAAAAGCCAAAGCCAATGAGTAATCTCAACCCTTAGTAAAATTTTTCCACCAAATCTCTCTTCTCATGGCTCAAGGAACTCTCTGTGAGAGGAGATGGGAAGAGTGTAAGGAAGGAGAACACCAAGAAAACAAGGCCTTCCAGACACAGTAGGGCTTGCACACATATGAAATCACAGAGACTTAGGGCAGCATAGAGAGGTCTTGAGAATCCTAAAACTGAGAAAACTGGAAACACACCTGCACCCCTAAACCAGAAGCTATACACATTGGTAACCACTTGCAACTAAAATATTAGTTTTCTCCAAGGGTATCCCAATGGAAAAAGTCTTAAGCATTGGCCCCATGTGCAACAGCAGACAAGAAACAGAAATCAAGTTCAGTGTTATCACTGGAGCTTGTTTGTGTCATAATGCTGTGCTTAAGCATGTTTATCAGACATGTTTTCTCTTTACAGGTGTTTTATGCTATGTCTTTTGTTTTTGTGTTTTAATGAGATTTCTATGTATGTGAACATATGTGTCTCTGTGTCTATGTATGGTTCTTTTGCTTTTACTTTGGCTTTTCTCCCCTTTGTTTGCCTGGATTTGTTTTACCTTAATATATTTTATTATTATTCCTTAGAAATCTGTTCTCTAAGGAGAGACAGAAAAAGAGTTCATCTGGATGGTGGCAAATGTGGGGAGGAAATGGAAGAAATAGGAAGAGAAGAAAGCAAGATCAAAATATATGAAAAAATGTATTTTCACTAAAAAAAATAAAAATAAAATTTTTAAAGTTTTTCTTATTATTCTCTTTTCTAGGTTTAAAAATTAGATGCCACAAAGGATATAAGAGAATAGTTTAAATATTAAAAGAATATAAGTATCATATTGCTAAACATGTAAAATTATAAGAATCTCAAAGAGCTACACTCAGAAAAAGTAGCCAAACACATTTTATTCAATTAGTGTGTTTTATAGGGAAAGAAAAGAAATGGAAGGACAAAGAAGAGGGAAGGGGAGGGGGAAGAGGGGAGGGGGAAGAGGGGAGGGGGAAGAGGGGAGGGGGAGAGAGGGGAGGGGGAAAAGGGGAGGGGGACAAGGGGAAAAAATGTACTTGGGAAAGATCTTTACTGGGTAGAAATATGAGCACTTTCAAGAAAATGAAGGCTAAAATCCATAAATATATTTTCTATTTTAATAATACTTAGCATACTTTGATGTTAGTTATCCATTCATAGATTGAAATAAGAAGGAACAGTTAAAGTAAATAGCATATTACAGATTTATTCATGATTATGTAAAAAGATGGCCAAGATTATTCATCTCATCTTTTGAATTTAAGTATGGTAATTCTTGGAATTTAACATTCACATAAATTACATAAACCCCAATGACATAGAATTTGCTTAAGGCTATGGAGTAAAGATATTCAGTTTTTACATTTTGAATTCCTCCCTTTCTAGAAATAGCTACTAGAACCTTTATTATATGCCATACATATAACACAGGCTGAAGAACTAAAGAGCTTTGCAAAACATGTTTCCATATACTATGCCATTTGACATAAAAGTGTTGGTATAAGTAGGCAGTTTTTCTAACATTCCCTCTACATATTATCATTTCCTCATCTTGAATTGCAGGTCCAGAATAACTTCTCACTCTCACTGATCCTACAAGGCTTGAATAAAAAGCATCCAGCTACCCATATATTTTCCACCATTTCATTGGCAGTTGAGGATGTTTCATTTCTCAGTGAACCACATGTTTTGCTAACATTGGAATTTTCTAAAGAATATTAGAATATATAGGAGATGTTTAAGCTTGAATCATAAAATTTTAAACATTTTCTTAGAAATTCTAATGTGTATACAAAGCAAAGAGTAATATATGCTCTATATTGTAATATATGCTCTATATTGAATCATAAAATTTTAAACATTTTCTTAGAAATTCTAATGTGTATACAAAGCAAAGAGTAATATATGCTCTATATTGTCTCTTTGAAATCATACTGAAATAATATGTTTATGTGTCTATCAATCTTCATTTGGCTATAAATATTTAGAAAAGAACTGCTGTTTAGCTTGTTTATTTAATTTATCATATTGAAGAAAATATTTTGTATATATTATATATTCAGTAAATACAAATAGTGTTTTACTGTACAGCATAGATGGAAACATATATATTTAGAAAATGTTGAACTATAAATCATGAAATTAAAAAATAAATGAGATGTTTCAGGACTTGAGATAAGCAACATATGTATCATAGAGCATGAAAAGGCATGAAGAAATATCAATCAATAGAAAGTTAATTCTGGGAGTAAAAAGTTCTGGGGAGCCTTCCTAGTACTGTGACTAGAGATAGCAGGAATGTGCAGGACATTTCAATACCCAGAAGAAATAGTTTCTAAAGTTTCCACTCTAATGCAGCAATAAAGATATAATAAATACTTAATAGGGCATAAACATGGCAAAGTCCATATGTTCCTCCATTAATATGATTATTTTCATTCATTGGTTAAGCATAAAATCTAATTAAGCTAAAGCAAACTGTCTATACTATTTTCTGAATAGGCAGAGAGAAATGGACTTGGTACTGAGTCAAGAAAGTTTGAAGACTTTGACATTTTATTGGGTCTGGAGAGAGGTCTCTATCTGCAAACTGATTACTGTTCAAACCTGACATCCTGAGGGTCAGTCCTCATAAAGCTGAGTGTGCTGTGATTAAATGTGTACCCATTACTACCACCCTAAATCACCATTCTGGCTCAGGAACTGAACTCTGAAGAAGCCAGTAAGATCCTCAAAGATTCATGTGTAATATAAATTGAAGAGTTTCCTTAGAGGAAAAACCATGAAAATTATATGTTGAGAAGTCATCTGGAGAATCAACAGTGCTTTGCGTATAGTAAACTCTATTAGACATCATTCTCACTAGTATGTAGGACATCAAGTCCACATTTTAGTTTCAGTTTATGATGGATTCAAGACTCCTACATCATGGCTGGCTGCACTGATTGAGCTCAGGAGCTTTTTCCCACTTTCTCAGTCTTTCTGAAATTCACTGTACTCCTGACTCAAAGTAACCTTTGAACAACATCATAGTTTTATATTATAATTTAGCTTTACATTGGTTTCTAATCTCTTGAATTTGGCTTTGTTTTCGGTTTTGTTACTGAAGAGGAGACATTATATATTTGAATGTTTTGAGGGATTGGACCCAGTCTTTAAATCTAATTCTTCTGGCTGGGTCTGTGAATTTGACCTTGAGACCTGTCTGAAAGCATTAAAAAGGATTATAAAGGAGGCTTTACCTCCATTGCTATGAGTAGCCTGGGGCATTATGTAGATTTTCATTTCTTCAAAACCAAGGTCATTTAGGACTATCTCCTAAGGATTTTGTGAGTATTTGACTATAGCAACAGGATGGTCTGTGATTCTTAATTATTATTGTCAACTTGACTGTACTGGGACTCTTGACTTCTTCTTTGGGCTTTTTATAGAGATGCTTAACTGAAAAGAGGAGATATACCCTCAGTGTGAATAAGACCATATAATGCACAGGGTCTCAGACTAAATAATAATAATAATAATAATAATAATAATAATAATAAATAACCCAGAAGTCATCAGCATCAGCATCTATCACTCTCTATGTCTTGATGATGGGTCCAGTGTGTGTGTCCAGCCATTTCTTGTTCCCACCTCATGACTTCCAGGCCATGATGGACAGTTGTGGTGGGAATGTTTGTCTGTATGCAGTGAAAATCATTCTGGGAATAAAGGAACTGTTTTGGCCTGTGGCAAGCACTGTAGCAATAGGCAGAAAATCAGAGACAGGCAGAGGAGGGCCGAGTTAAGTCAAACTACATCCAGCTGCCAAAAAGAAACATGTGGGACTACAGGTAGGGGCCAATGGCCACAGCCATATGACCAGGTAGATTAATGGAAATGGGTTGAATTAAGATGAAAGAACCAGCTAGCAATGTGCCTGAGACATAGGCCAAAGAGGATAAAATTAGTAGATTCATCTGAGTCGTTTTTGAGGAGTAAAAGCGGCACCAGCAGGTCTGAACTTTTGGCCCGCATGGGGTCAGAAACCTTTTACAACAGACAATGTGAGCCCAAGCAAGCTCTTCCTTGCTTGCTTTAGTTGTTCCCATAGGGTCTTCCTCATTCTTGCTTTGTTTTGCTTGGTTTGTTTTTCTGTCATAGCAATAAGAAAAGTAACTCATATATGGTCTTTGCCAGACTCTTCAACTTGACCTTTGTGCCCCAACAAACTTACAGAGTTTGTGAATTAATTTGTTCTAAATTAATTATTTAAAAAAACTGTATTTTTAAAAAGAGAAATGAATAATTATAAAATGAAGCTTGGTGTTGTAGTGTATGACTGATCTGTAACCCCATTGCTGGTGCATTGAGAAAAAAAAAAAAGATCCCTATGATGTTTTGGCCAGATAAATTCCAGTTAAAAAACCATCTCCAGATTCAGTGAGCAATAATAAAGGGAATAGCAATAGAAGAGAATACCGGATGTCATCCTTTGGCCTCCACACATGCACACATGATCAAGCATACGTGCATAATCACACATGCAAAATACATTTTAAGAAGAAAGTTATCTTCTCTAGTCAATCACTTCAAATTTAGAGCCCCGCACCTCTCATTTCTTCTCTAAATGGCTTTGAAAGCTTATAAATGAAAAAGTAGAAGTAAAAGAAAGATAATCTCTTCAAAAGTTTAAGATTCGTCATGAAGTTCACTGAATTGTTAAAAATAAACACATTTCCCATTGTTTTAATTGATTTATTGAACCTGGACCTGCAGATAAATCTTAGTCCTTTGTTTTGTTTTTTAAATAAAAAATTTTCAGAAAATTGTTATTCTCATTAATCAATCTGACAAAGCAATCTTAAATATTTTTAATTTAATATTTTATGTATTTTTTTAAAAATAATACCGTTCATAACAATGATATTATAGAGCCTCTTAATACTTGTTGGGTTTGATAAATTAGATAGGTTTATCGTTTATCATATAATAGCAAAATCCTTCATAGTGCACTTATATTACATTGGCCTTCAGTGTAGGAGAAATTTTATTCCTGCCATGGTGAATGATTATTTGAACATTATCATAGTCTAGTACTTTCTTACTAGCTAGAAATTATGAAGCAAGGAAGATGCATGGCTTCATAAAGCCTAGTTCTTCATAAGGGGAAGAAGATTATATACACAGATATAAAAGATAAAAAGAAAAGTGAAATTTTTTGAACAAAATTCTAAATGGTAAGACAAAACAAGACCTCAGAGAAGAATTACTGTGGTGGTATATTTAATGAAAATAATCAGGACTATCAGAAGACAGAGTAACCTACAGAGCCATGCCACAAAGGTCAGAGAGTGGTAACCAGCACCTTTAGTCCCAGCACTAATGAGGCAGAGATTCTCTGGATCTCTATGAGTTCAAGACCAAACAGAGCCAGATGGTGATGGTGCACACCTTTAATCCTAGAACTAGGAAAGTTGATCCAGGAATTAAGACAGCTGGGTAGGGAAAGAAAGTTTCCCCCTTTTGCCCGCTTGTCCAGTCAGTCTGAGGACATACCCTGTTCAGCCTAAGGAGTTCACTGGGTGAGAATTCACTGTGGTTTCTTCCCTGTCTCTCTGGTATTTCAGCTTTTCCCCAATATCTGACTCCTGATTTTATTATAATACTAAATAGAATTCATGTAATAAATCACAGTTGTAAAACATTCATAACAAGAAATTACATACAAACAAACAATAGATAAATAGTGTGTTGAGACAAGATGATAGGGAAGGAGAGAAAAGGTAAATGATCAATAAGGATCCCACTCCTTCTAGAGGAACATCTGACTCAGTCTTAATGTTGAGGGGAGGAAATTGAATCTGCCAGGAGTGGATGCTGTACTGAGCAATATTGGGACCTTAGGACCTCCTGCCCATGCTGGGGAGGAGATAGAGAGGTGTGGAGAAGAGAGAGTGACTGGAGGGGGTGGGAGGGGGAAGGGATCTTGAATAAGGATATACGCAGATAGAAAATGTGACTTTATTCATAATAAAAAAAAGAAAATAAAGTGCTTGCTATAGAAAATATATGTTTTGGTAAAACAAATATGTAGGGTTATATATTTAATAGAAAATAAAACAAAGAACAAAAGCAAAACAAAACAAAAATGCTGCAGAGATGGTTCTGTCTATCCATTCCAGAATAATTTCACTAAACATATATCACCACAAAATGATATTTATATTTATAGGGCTATTTATAAAATCTTGGTTTTGAATTCAAGACCAGGCTGGACTTGAATTCACAGAAATTTGTTTCCCTCTGTCTCCCCAGCTGGATTTTAAGGCATGTACCACTATCTTTAGCAGTTATTGTTTGTATGCATTTATTTATTTATTATGGAAATTGAAATAAAATTACATTACTTCCCCCTCCTTCTAACTTTTACATGTGATGTCCTTTGGTCTCATTCAAGTTCAAGCCTCTACTTCTTTGTTTTTAACATGCTGTATTTTGATAATGAATTGATTTGCTACCTTTTAGGTTTCAAATGCATGGATGTGATAAAACATTCAATTATGCTTCATAAGTGAGTAGAAAGTACAATGAAGGAGCTTCTTGACATCTTTTATTCTCTACTTGAAATTAGATATTGATAAACCAGCCTGCCTCCATCTTTGGCTTAAAAGCCATCTTATAGTAAAGACAAACTAAGTTCATTCCTGTTTATGTTTAAATCTTGGTTTCTCAAGGACTGGGCTTTACTGACGCCCTCCTGAAACCTTAACAACAAATGTTTCTGTACTGCCTGTTCCAGAAAACAGCAGCTATGTCTTTGTTTCAAAAAGTTGTTATGACCAACTTATAATCATACCTTTGTTTCAAAAGGTTATTATGACTACCCATTATCACCTTGTTATGTTCTGCTTCTATAAATCTGCCTATTTACCCACCATATCTCCCATTTGAAAATTCCCTACTGCTAAGCTATAAAGACCTGCTAGGGGATTATATTCAGGTACATTGTAAATATTTGTCCCTCCTATTGGTTTAATAAACTGCTGATTGGTCAGAAGGAAGGCAGGAAGTGTGGGTGTGGTGCAAGTATTGAAAGCCTATGGGAGCACTTCTCATTCAAACTGCCACAATTCTTCCTTCCAAGGGTTTGTTGTAAATATTTGTCCCGCCTACTAGTTTAATAATAAGCTGATTGGCCAGAAGGTAGGCAGGAAGTGTGAGTGGGGCTACAAGGCTAAGAAAACTCTGAGTACAGGAAGAACAGAGACACCATACAGATGCCACAGAGATTCCAAGAGATGACGCAGAGGAAAGAAGTTAAAATGCTGCTCTGAGAAAAGGTACCAAGCTGCATGTTAGGCTGAACAAGATGGGTTGAGTTCAGATGAAGGAGTTAGCAAATTATATGCCTAGGCCCTAAGTTATCAGTGTAAAAATAAAACAAGTGTCTGTGTGTTTCTGTGGAACTGTGGGTCTGAACCTCTGAACCTCTGAGCTAGACCAGAAAGTCTGGGCATAAATCATTTACAACAGCAGGGTGTTTTTGCATGTGTGAAGGAAAAATTATAGTTAATAAGCAGACAGAAACAACCTATGCTCAAACCATGAAAACTGCAAGATATTCTGTTCATATATATCTATCAAACATGGCATAATTTGACAGGTTGACTATACAAGTAAACACAGATGTAGCTTTACTGCTATTCTAAGATTAGGAATAGCCAACAAGCTCTACTTTTACATTTTGATTAGATCTAGAAATGCACATCTTGTTTTCTTGTAACATTCTTCAAGATATGCTTGCAAAGATATTCTAACATTGCAAACATAAAAACCAACAATTGAGAAAAAATATGGATAAGGAGAAAGAAAAAAATAGAGATGAGAGACAAAATATATGCTCTTTGATATCATGTTTCCCTGGACCTGCATCCTAAGTGCTTAGTCAGGAATTACTATGCAGACTAAAATAAAATAACACATACAAGCTCCTTCATCCTGTCATAAATGGTTCTCAAAACAATTTATGAACTTATGTCTATTTTAATTGTACCCACTCTAAAAGGAGAGTTTGACTTAATTTAATTTCTGTCATTCAAAGACACTTAAATTAACTATTATCTATATAGAAATGGATACTATTATATTATTACAATTACCTGTTACTATTCTGTTATTAAATTCCAATCCTAAATTTTTATTAGACATTTAGAAAGCAAAGAAATAAAATTTGAAAGTACCTTTTCTGCTTCCAAACAGCATATACAGATTCAAAAACCTTAGTGTCTTTTTTTAGGTGGTTAATAAAAGAAACAGACAGCTTAACCAATAATAAAAGGAAAAAAATATACAAATGAAGCCATCATTATTCACATATATTTAAAAGGAAATTTAATATGAATCCTGGTACTTGGGAAAAGAAAACCTAGCATCTAGTGATTACATGTGAGATTATAAATTTACAAATTAAAATCTGTTAGGAATATGATTAAAGTATTAAAACATTACATTGCCAACTAAAATTATTCATTCTTCCTTCTTATTGACTATGAACTGTTATTTACTAGTTTTTATGATCATTATGGTTACAGATTATAGGTTTTTAGAAAACAAAAAGAAATCAGCAATTATCTGTCTTCCTGTTTTGCATATAATAATTTAAATATAACAATTCACTGGGACATCTGAATTCACACAGACATTGCTTAAAGGGAATTACATCCAACTTCTAACTTGAGCAAAACTAAATGTTTCTTTTAACTAATTTGGGATAGAACAATTTCCATAATAATTATATCCTCTTCTTTTATTTCAAATTTGGCTCAAAATAAAAATACAAACTTTATAAGTTTAAATAAACATTTAAAGTGACATGCAAACTAATCAAAAACATTATCTTTTGCAATTTTGTTTACTAAGTCCTGCTCTTTATTCTATGGCATTTCAATATAATTAAAGAGGAGAGAAATTAATATGGTAGTATTTGATGATGAAAATTCTTATCATTTTCAAAGCAAATTAAAATAGTTTAACTTTTTTTCTAATAAAAGAAAAATTATGTGAGTATACAAACCGGTTGTCAGAACCTTTTGTCTCTACTAGGAAATATAAATTATGTGCCTAGCTATTTCATGGTTAATACTAATGGAAAGCCACATGGTGATAGAAAAAGACTTCTGACTCAGAGTTTGAACAAATAGATCTGGCAGTCAAAATACAAAGAAGCCACTTGACAAGAACATAGAGCTGCAGTGATAAAAAGATTCACTATGTTGTCAATATGGGAGTGTAAGTGTTTTGAAAAGCATAAACAATGTGACAAACTCAAGGTTTTATCAATGCAATTTTCTTCACTTGTTTACAGTGGTTTTCTAAATCAATAGTTCTCAAAATATGTTTTACTAATCCACAATGGTCTCTGACATCTCTCTAATAAATTTGAAAATCAAAATAATTTTTCTATTAACATAAAGATGTAAAGTTTATTTTCTTTCATAGTGATATTTTATGAATGACACAAAAGCAATGGTAGATAAAATTTCTGACTTAATTAGAAATAATTAAATCCATTATTGTTTTAATGTTTACTTATTGTCAATTTACTTTAAATTTCATGAACTCTCATAAAGAACAAATAAAAAATCTTTAACTTAAGAATGCACTAGATTAAAAAATGAGATTAATTAAACTTTATCATTGTGTGATTCTCCATATTCTGTGTGAGTAAATATAACATACACTAAAGATTTATATTTAACTATGGTGGTAGTCTCAAGATGATCCATAGTGATTGAGTTTGATCTGCTTTTGTTTTTTCACAAAGGACAGCATATAGTTTGTCTGATAGACAAATCATAGTTACAAGGAATTGATTGTCTGTCAGTTATCTTATCAAAATGGATAATATAGAGCCTATAATTTCAGAAAGTTCGACTGGCAATATTTGCTGCCCATGATAGTATGCTGGGTTTTTCATTTCAAACTAGGATTTGTGAAAACAAGTGTTTACTATCATTATATTAATTTGTATCAAAATTGTTAAAGATTGTTCTTGGTGATCATATATGATAATAAATACAATCATTCAAAATATTTTATGATGAAAGTATTATTTAAAAGATGTGAATATGTAATCAGATGCTCCTGTCCCAACTGTCCAGTCCCAAACAACAGATTTAGATGATAAAAATGAATTATAAATATTTGGCCAATAAATCAGGCTTGATAATAGCTAACTCATACACTTAAATTAACTGATATTTCTATTTATGCTTTGCCATTTGGCAATACTTTTATTAGTGTAGCACGTTCATCTCCTACTCCCACTGATTTTGTCTGGTGACTCCTCTCCACCTGTTTTTCCTATCACCATACTTAGTTGCCCTGCCTATACTTCCTACCTTGCTACTGGCCAACCAGTACATTAATAAATCAATTCCAGTAACAAAACTTTACAGTGTACAAGACAATTATTCCACAGCACAAATAACTTATAGATATTTGCTTATCAGCATTCATAGCTATCCCATGCATAACTGCAATGAAACAGAAACAGCTTAAATATCCTTCACCAAAAAAATAAATAAAGTAAGGTACATATACACAATGGGATACCATTCAGTTGTAAAAATATAAGATCATAAAATTTAAAAGTAAATAGATATAAAATATTATATCCAGTGAGGTAAACCAGACACAGAAAGACAAATGTTATATGTCATTTCTCATATGTGGTCCCTAGTTCTACATACTCAGATGTGCATATACAACATGGAGTAACCACAGATACCAGGGACCATATATGGGAGTGGGAATGGGAGCATGGGAAGGAAAGAGGAGAATACAGGTGGTAAGAAGTGGGGAATGGAATGACAGGGAGGGACTCCCCAACTGGAGAGGAGGGGTGGAGGTCAATACAGAAGGAACAAGGAAGACTAAAGAAAAAAATGATACAAAGGTTGTTTGATAAAGCCTTCAGGAATCATACTATTTTATGTTTACCTAAAATTAAACACAATACTCCCTCTCTCCTCTCTTATATGGTGCATACACATAAATGTAGGCTGTTATGGCTATTCTTAGCTGTCAATTTAACTTTATCTGTAAGTGATAAAATCCAAAGTGCTTGGGTACACCTGTGAGGTATTTTTTTTCTTAATTAAATGATTTAAATTGAGAAGACCATTTTAATCTGGATCTTTTGAGGAAGGATGATAGATCAGCCTTAATTTGGGCCACACTCTCTAGTGGCACCTAATAAAACACATGAAAGAAAGAAGCTTTTTCTCTTTACCTTCTTGCCCAAACTCTGGATGACAACCCCATTTCTTTACTGGCATTACAGTCTACATCTTCAGGATTCTAGTTTATACTGAAGACCAGCTAAGATATCCAGCCTTATAAGATAATCAACTACTAGATTCATACATTCTCTTGGTAGAGAGTCATTTGTGCACAAGTAGTACCACAGCTTGTAACCTACTATAATAAATCTCATAAATACTAATTATATAATTTCTGTTCCTCTAGAGAACCCTGACTAACATTCATGCCAAGAATTTACATGGCAATGTATGTGTTGAAAAGAATGAGAATGTATCATAGCTTGGAAATAGTTATTAAACAGACAGTAGGATTCATTCTAAAAATGTTCTTGATAAAGATGGACCCAGAGAACCACCTTAGAGGTCTTAATGAGAGAAAGAGCTCAATGATAACTAACTACATTTTGATGTAGGAGACCTAATCACCTCATAGTGTTTACTTTTGGCTGCCAGCATATAAGCATGAACACTGGTTCATGAGGAAATGTGATGAGAAAGGAGGAAACATGAAATCAGTCTCTTAGTTTTTTTTTTTTTTAATGGTCTGCCATCTATCTTGATCACATCATAATTGTGGAAACCCACCTAGATGTATGTCAGTTTTGCCCCCCACAAAAAAATTATCCAGTGACCATTATCCTTGACTGCATAAGGTCAGAAAATCTTATTTATTAAATTTGCCTCTATTTCATTAACTTCATTGTTTCTTTCCCTGAAATTCCTTTCTCTCTCCATCTTAGCTCTCTCCTCCCATTATTTATAATTATGCCACAGAAGCTGCCTTGGAAAAATAATTCTGAATAAATTTGCTTAATTTTAGACATAGAATTGGTAGATACTAGAGAAACTCTCAAGTATATTAGCATGACAGAGGATATTTAGCATTGAGAAAAAAACAGTATGTTGAAAAAAGTAGAGAACATTTTAAATTATGCTGCAATGCAATTATTACAGATTTCTGTAGCTGGGAAGTACCTTGTGGTCCTCTTATTCTATTGATTATGCATTTTATCAGCCATGTTCCATCATTGGGCAGAAATTGTTCTACATGAAAACAAATAGAATCAGATTATGTTTTGATAAAACACATTTTTACTAAATTAAAAATTCAAAAACTCTAGCCTTTCCCAACACTTTATGTACAACTCAGCACAATCCAATTTTATGTACACAGGTAGACTAAACACAACAGATAGTGTCTCTGGGATATACATTTCTGTAGTGAGCCATGCTTACTGATGTACTAGGATTTAAAAAAATGATACTTTTTTGTAATTTTTAAAGAATGGAAAAACTTTTCAAAGTCCATTGATTAATACAAAAAAAAAGAGTAATTTTCCAGGTCATTTCAAGTAAAAGATAAATATATTCAGTTGAAAACCCTGAAAATCCACCACTACCCACAAAGAAATAAAACTCTTCTGACCAAATGGAAAACATACCTGATAAGGATGTTTCCAAAGGTCAAGACAGAAGCAAACTAATGTATTTCTAGAAGTATGTTACTATCTATCCTTCAATGTACAGTGAGATCATTACCCATACAGTGAGCATGAACAATTAAAAACATGTGATGAAAAACACCAGAGACTAAAAGATGTAGCCTCATTTCCAAAAGTATTTAAATTTCTAAATCACTCACACACACACATACACTCTGATATGTATAGTGTGTGTGTATGTGTGTGTGTGAGTGATTTAGAAAAATGTTTATGGCAACATTAAGTTTAATTTTCTCAATTGCAATAGTTCTGTATTAAACACTTCCAAAGATTCAAATAGTCAAATTACTTAAATAATATACTATTTTAAGTTTCCTTACACATTAGTGATTGGACTAACAGTTGAACTTGATCAGAAGAAAATACAGTTAATATTGCTTGGAATCTCCTGCTCATGACTTGAGGTCTGTGTATTTTTCTTATGAAAAATATTGCACTTATTCCTTCTTTCAAATCATACAAAGTATACAAACTTCTACTTGTTAAAGATGAATATTCTGCTTTATTGCCCACAGTGCACAACTAAGTATTCTCTAAAATATTTAGTGAACTCACAAAACAATCAATAGCTCTGTGTGTGTGTGTGTGTGTGTGTGCGCGCGCGTGCATGCGCGCATGCTAGAAAGAAAGACAGAGAGACAGAGCACACACACATTAAATTGTATTCAAGGATCTCTTTTAATTGCAGCAAGGAAATCTCTAGACCTTATTAATCTCACTTAATTAAAATTTTATGCCCATTGATTAGTCAGCACTTTACTCTCTTCAAGCTTCTGCCCACCACTTCCACTTTGACTTTTGAGTTTGATTATTTAAAACGTAATACACTGGATCATGTATTGCTTATCTTCTGACTAATTATGCTACCTTAAAGGTTCATCCATGTAGTCATATATTAAACAATACCCTACCTTATACATACATTGCAGTCATTTGCAAATGTTTTTACATTTTTCTATATCATTTATCTGTTAACGAGTAAAAATCATTCATGTTAGTCACAATGCATAAAACTGCCGAAGAACATTAGAAGTAGAAAATCTTTTCATGATTCTAACTTCTATTTCTAGGCTAATACTCAGAAGTAAGTTTTATAGGTCACAAGGGAATTCTATTTTTAACTTTTTGTGGAGTCCTACCTTTTTCATATTCACTAATAACATGTGGGCTTAATTTTTCTTCACCTCCTTTCCATTACCTGCCTTATTTGTGTCAATTATAGTAGTCATCTTGATACACATAAGGTGATTTCTTTTAATTTGAATTTTTGGTGATTGTTGATATCATGCATGTTGGTGATGCTATTCATATACTTGTTGGTTGTTAGTTCTTCTCTGGAAAAAGTGTTTATCAAGTTTTGAATCTATACTTGAATTAGGTCACTTGCTTTTTTATCAGTGTCACAAGTTCATTGTAGATTTTAGGTATTAGTCCATTTTTTTCCAGACCCATGTGTAGCTGGAAATCCTGGATTGTACGGGAGGGGCTTGGTCTGCAGAGACGAGATGGAAGCGGAGCACGGAGAGGGAGGCGGGTCTTCCGGTCCCAGGGCACAGCGGACAGCCAGGCGGCGACTCGGCGCGTTGCTAAAACTTTCTTTTGTATGTGATTCTAACAAAATAAACCTTATTTAAAACATACCTATTGGTGGCGGGTTTCTACCGCGATAATTGGCGCCTTAACGCGGGGCTAATTCCCCAAACCCCCCAGATTCCGCGCCCGCGCGCGGACAGAGCCCCGCTGGATTCTGCGCCCACTGCACGCTTTGGCTCCCATTTGTATGCACAGGTGTTCAGTACAGCAGCCAGGAGGAAATCTGCATGCAGAAGAGCTCCTGAGACCCAGTTCTGAGGGTGCACGCCTGGTAGGATTTGTGGAGGCATTTGGCAGAGAACCTCTGGGCTTAATCACCACCCCGTTTCAAGCACCAGTGCTGCTGAACTACGACACCTGCTGACCGTAAGTCCTCATTACATCTGAGTAAGGCAAAAATTTTTTTTCTTTCTTCTAAAATGTCCGATCAGATAAATGTTCACAATTTTACTCACTTTTTCACAATGGTGATAGAGGATTATTTCCAGGATTATGCATTTGGAGGTTATCTCCACCCAGGAGTCCTTTTGCTTTTCTGTGTGATAATATATTTCTTACCAACTTATTTTAAGGGATTTCAGCATAGAGAGTATGAAGTTAAGCTGTCTGGCATGGATGAACGTATTAAGACATTCCAGACACTCATTGTTTCCATGGAAGAGAGGTCTACTTTGATCACAGAGGAATTTAGAGCTCACATTGATGAGAATTTTAGAAAATTGGATGAGAAATTTAAAAAAATGGGTGAAGATTTTGTTAGAGAGGAGTACAAGGCTCAGGTTGATGAAAATTTTAGGAAATTAGATATGAAATTTAAAACAATGGATGAAAATTTTAGGATAATGGATGGAAACTCTAGGAAATTTGAACAGAAAATAGGGGACAGAGTAGATGTGGAATCTGGGAGAATGTTCCATTCTATGAAATTATTGGAGAGATCATTTATAGAAGACTTTAAAACACTGGAAAAG
>PVIH01004057.1:96436-147774 GCA_004025045.1 Sigmodon hispidus | reverse complement strand
GAGGCCTCTAGCCCCCTCCTGACCTCTGGGCGGGGTCCGAATCCGCCCCTCTGAGACCCCAGCAGTTGGTTCGCTCAGTTCGAGGTCGTGGCGGGGTTTCCCTCAGCAGGAGCCGTGGAAGTGGTCAGGGACAGCGTCCACCTGCCCCTGCCCCAGAGAGCGCTGGGATTCTGCAGCCAGCGCTGGGTCCCGGAAGTCTCTAGGTTTCTTTATTTGTTGAATCTATACATTCTTATCCTCAAAATTGTATCTTAGAAATATCCAATGGTTTGCTGACTTGACTGGTGTCGTCTCTGGCTATTTTTACATTGTGGGTAGTTATGGGGTAGAATCCATTAACATTTTTGTGACTATTGGGCCTCTCCAAATAACCTGAAATCATGGGTAAGTTTGCATGCCAGTTTCTAGAAGGTTATCTGGGTATTCAGCAAGCACTAATTACAACAGAAGTATGTCCTCTAGCAGCTTTGACCCAGGTGGAAGAAACTATATGGAAAGAGAGAATTGAGCTACCAGTGAGTTCCTTGAATTCAAATGAAAATTGTTCAAAATAGGACAAAATGTTAGCTTTTCATAAAACCTGTTTTCAGAATGATTACTAAATAGCAGGTGTTATGCTAGGCCTGGGACACAAAAATTTCTTTCATCCTAAGTAAGATGGGGCAAAGGGTAGAAAATGTGAGAATGTCAAAAAAGGCATTTACTCTTAGAATTATTTCTAGGATGTAGGCCCTATACCAGGACACAAATACAAGGCAGGACCAAGCCCAGGGAATTTATGGAGGTGATTATAAATGAAAAAAAAAAAGGTGCTAGAATGGTCAATTATGTTGCGAGTATGTTGACCCTTCAATACTCACCATCAGCATCAAATTATGAGGCAAATTGCTCTTCAAATAGCATGGTTAAAAAAGAATCAGATAGAATTGTCTAAAGTGAACACTTAGAAACAAAAGGACTCCTGAAGTGGAACTGAGAGCCCTGAGTGGGATGGCTGTTATAAACTGCATAGTGATGGGCACATTATTCCTAACAGTGTCATTAAAAGTACAAATTTCTATCTCACAGGATTCCCAAGTGAATATTAGCTTTAAGTGGACCATTTTCAAGTACCACTCAAAACTTCTACATTTTAGCTTTGTGATACTGAGTGTTCATTAGCAACACCCTAAGCTCATGAAGCTGTGGTTCAAGCTGTTGCTGATGTCTCTCTTCCTGTTACAATACACAAGTAAGGCATTTAATACACTGTCTGAAACAAACATGCCAGAGACTTATAATTGCAAACTCTCATTGCTCCCTAAACAAACTGAATTTATGGCTAATCAAAAGTATGTAAAATATGTGAACATTTTTTTCAAGATTAGAGACTATAATAAATAAAGCTGTCTTTTCTTCTCCTATTTACATAAGAACGTAGCCATGTTTTCAGTTTGCACACATTGTTTAAAGGGGAAAATATCCAATTTGCCTTCAGAAAAGACTACACACAGCAAAGAAAGGCAGAGACGAGGACAGTAAGTCTAACTTAAATTGACCCAGGCTTTGTTTCAGCATAGCTGATCCTTACGTTGCAGCTTTTGAAGAACATAAACCCAATTGCTAAGAATAAGAGAGGTGAAGATAAAAGACAGTTGTTTTCTTCTTCATTGTGACCCACCACTTCTTTTATGTGGCTTTAGAAATAAAACACTACCAATACTGATGTCTGTATCTAACTTCATGGCCAAGTGTTTGTTAAAGCAATACAGGAAAGACAAATTAATAAATGCAGTGTGTAGTTACTGTGCTCTCAAAGGCTGGGCTTACAAGTCATGTGCAACTCTCAAAATACTCTGCAAAGTTCTGAGGCAGATGACTAATGCCGGGATGCATCCTGAGACTAGAGCCCTCTTATCTGGGCTCTACCTACACCATCATAGAATAATGAGGGTTTATTTACAGATGAATCAAGGTCAGCATAAGAGGCCAATGTTCTCAACTTTAACCACATTCTTCATGTAAGCCTTTTTACAAGTGCTCTTAAAGCTGGTAATGGCAGCCAGTCCATGGTCTGCACTGGCATCCCCACTGCCAGTAAGCCTGCCTTTCTACTGTTTTCTTCTAGATGAACAAGAGGTTACAACAGACACTCTGCCTATTTTTTTCAGCATTATGAAATGGCTCATAAGCCAGAGGGGTGTGCAAACCCACTGGCAGATCAGCAGGGTAGAAACAAGGGATAGCTATGTATGGATAGCCACTCTGTGTAGACATCGATGACAGGAATGATGCTTTATTCTTTATTGTGGTCTCAGGTTCCTTTGACTCAGTTTTTCTCCAGAGATACACTGTCCAACTCTAAAGTTCTGCTCTCAGATGCAGAAATGTACATTGGCATGTCTGAAGTGCGAAGAATATTTTATCCAATGTCCAATACATACACTGGAAATATATACACAGGTGAAAGATCTGAGAAGGTAATGGTGATGACCACTAAGTTGAACTTAGGTTCTTGCCATTACTTTTATGTTCTGTTTCAATATGATTATCTTTCCATCAGCATTGCCAAAACAATGATAAAATTAATAATAAACAAAACAACAACAAAGACTTAGGCAAAATCTTAATGTCACTGCCATTCCTCTATCAGGAAAGAGTATGACACCCTAAAGTCCTTGGACACACTAGATGGTATTGTAAATGCTAGATCACTAGTGGGTATCGTTAATCAATATTTTTTTCGAGAGAAGGAACCATAGGCAAGTTTAATTGTCTTGTCAATAGTGGTTATCAATTACTGAGAAAACATTTATTGATTTCTTTCTGGACCTCCATGGTCATTCATCCTGGAATTTAGTGGAAGGCTTAGAGAAGCTCCTCTGAAACCCATGAGTTCATTTGAAGAGTTTAGCCATTCAACTGCAACATAGTAGGAGCCTAGTACATATATGATCACACAATCTTCAGCAACCAAGTTTACCCTTGCAGTAGATGGGACCAACAAAGACCCACATCTGAACAGTATCAAGAGAGTGAGAGACTGTGGAGTGTTCAGCCCTGAAGAGATGTCTTTATCATGCCTTTCCACCTGAGGCCACAGGCAGCCCACTATGTACAGACATGAAGGGGGGCCTTTCCATGATTTTGGAGGTTGGAAAATTAATTGTCCTCAATAAAGTGACATAGAATATACTAACCAGACTCAGGGTAGGCCCCACACTCAGCAGCCATCACAAATCAGACTTCCTGTTTTAGTGACCTTTTTCTTTTTTTAATGGAGAGAGAAAAACATGAAGTTAAGTGAGTAAGGAAAAAGAGTAGAATCTAGGAAGAATTGGAAGAAAGAAAAGAATATGATTTAAAAAATATACTGTATAAAATCCTCAAAGAACAAAGAGGGCAGAGGAAAAAGTCCACTGCAGGATGACATTTTTCTAGGTTCTAGGGAAAGAGGCTGACAAACATATTCCCCTGTATTTAAGAGATTTATTTTAAAAATATGAGACATCTAAGAACATTTACAAGGAAATGTTACAATGTGTAAAAATTTTGTGTCATAGATAATCACAAATATTTTTCACTATAAACAAATATTATCAATACAACATGAATGATGTCTCTGAGGTGGAAAAAATGCTGTTGTTCAGGAAGACCTGGGAATTTTCTAAATTTAAATAACTGGAAAGTGCCAGCAGGACTTCTAAGTGAGTCCTCTACTTGTGCCAAGATTGGAAGAGAGACCTCAGTGACTGCCCGAACAAGGGAAACCCAGGCTCCTGTCTCCTCCAACCAAAGCTAACTACATATAAGAACCAAATTCACATGGACCAACCCCTCAATACTCAAGTTCCCTGTGATGGGACACCTGATCCAAACAACTTGGGCAAGTAGGCAATGTGGGGATAACTTAGGCTCACAGTGGGGAGGTGCAGGCCTTCATGAAGGCAGGTATGACAGCAGGAGTGTGAGAGGGCTGGTCACATAGCATCCACAGTCAGAAAACACCAAGACAAACTCGGGTCTCCATCTATTTTCTCCATTTTTATTTAGTGGCAGACTCCAGTCCAGGGATGGTGCTACCAACCATCAGGGAGGGTTTTCTATCTTACATACACCATTCTGGAAAAGACTTCATAAGTATGCCCAGAGATTTATCTCCTACATGGTTCTAAATTCCATATACATAGCATCATCAACTCTCTGAGAATGTGATAAATTGCTTCCAATTTGTTTTCCTGTTTTTCAAAAAGCTTTATTTAAAGAAACTTCATTTGAAACATTCCATCTCATTCACAAGTACCAAAGTAAGCGAAAAACCAAGTGTCCTTCAGGAAATGGATGTAAAAATGTACACCATTTAAATTATGGAAGGTTATCGCATACACACAAAATTAACTATCAGAAAAGACATGATATGACCTTAAATGCATATCACTAAGTGAGAGAAGCCAATCTGAAAAGGTTACATGCTGAGCATGTCCAACTATGTGACATTCTAGGAAATGTGAAACCATGGAAACAGAAATAGAAGTTGAAAAGGTCAGTGGTAGTGAACCACAGAGTGACAAAGAAGGACAAAAAGGTTGAATAAAGGGTCTTTTAGGGTAGTGAGTCTGTTCTGTGTGACACTACGATGCCAGTATATATCATTCCATACCAGTCCAAAGCAATAGCAAGTACATCACTGAGATCAAAGACTAATGGCTAAACATGGTGCTAGATGATAACAGTAACCATGTACGGAATGCAGATAAGTAACAGCAACAATGTCTCAATGCAGGGGAGCAACAGTAACTATGTACCATTGCAGGTAAGCAACATTTACAATGTCTCAATGTCCATAAGCAATAGTAACAATGTCTCAATTCAGGTGAGCAACAGTAACCACGTAGCAATGCAAGAAAGCAACATTAACAAATACCCAATCTAATAGAGATGAGTTTAGAAACAGGGAGATACAAGTAGGTATGAAACAGGAACCATGAGAAATAACTGGAATTTCTTTCCAGTTGTGCTGTGAATGTGAAACTGCTCTTTTAAAGGGCCTACTAATAAATATGTATATGCACATGTATGAAAAGCTTAATGGCATTACCATGTATTCACGTGTATTAACAAAATTACAGACTTACATTTGATGCAATGGCTTTCCTCTGTCTTACTTCCTTGTGCCTAATCTGACCACATAAGATCCCATAAGATTGTGCCCTGGTAAGATTAATTATTAATTGTTAAGTGATTATTTCTATGGGGAGAATGCCAGTACAGTCTCCTATTTGTAAAATAGAATTGGAAGCTATGAGTTGAGGGAATAAGAAAAGAAAAATGTAATTAGGGGTCTGACAGCCTTTGATAATAAGATTTAAATTATATTTCTCCTCAGTAGAAATATGCAAAACTGATACTGTTTTTGTTTCTTCTCCTTAGAAATGTATGTAACACATTGCCTGCAAGTACCTTTTTCCATGCCATATTATATATGACTCCAGGAAAACCCATCCAATCTGTCTTTCAGTAACTGAGGCTGAAGTGAATTGGATTCTTTGCCAGCTCAAGTATCTAAATCTGTGAATGTTCAGGGTGCTCCTTCACACAATATGGCATCACACTTACATAAAATCAATACACATCCTCCACTGTACATCAAATCACTGCCAGATAACTTATAATGTATAACATAATGCACTGCTGCACAGAGAACTGAATTGTGTTATTAGAGGAATAATTATATAAAAAGAGGCCCTTACTTGTTCAGTATAGAGGCAGCTGTGCCCAGAATTTTTTCAATCCACATTTGGTTGAATTTTAAGACCATAAACTTGTAGATACAGAGAGAAAAGTATATAATGCTTTTGACACAGCAAGACACCAGCTTTACAGAAAGTGACATGCACCAGTAGCCATTTAGAACTGCCCTTTTAAGAAAGTAAAAATGTTTTTTTAGCACAAATTATCTGTTTATGTTCATCTCCTAAAATGTCCATATTCATTGCAACAGATACAAGGTTGCTTTAACCTTAAAAAAGAAGAAATCTATTCCCAGTGTGCCCCAAATACTTTCCTGTTTGTAGCTGAGATTTTAAAATACACTTTTTAAATGGAGGGACCATGTTTTTCCCCAGGTCTGCACTTACAAAGATTCTCCATGAAGACTGCACTTAATTAATCCCTTTTAAATAAAGCCAAGTTCAATCAGCAACTCTCTATAATGCTTTCTTTGCCTACGTAGCCAAGTGCTGTGGGAACAGTAGTGACTAACTGAAATCCCAGACATAGACCTTGAACTCAAAGTGTTTATTATGGGGTCATTGAGACAGACAAGAAGAACATAACAAAGTCTATCTAAAGTTCAAACTCGAGACAGCCACAGAAGAGGGGTTTTGGTGCCATTTGCCATTTATTAGAAACTCAGTAAGAAGCAGACCTTCACTTGCATCTGAGTGTGATTTCTACTCTCAACATGAGCTTCTGAAGACCAGACACCTAGTGAGCACAAAATCTGTGGAGGATACATGCTGACTATCAGCAGCTGAGCACTTTCTCATGCTGGCTGCTCACCCCAAGATCCTAGGAGTTCTGCAAGCCTGGACATCAAGCCTGGCCTAACTCCAATCTCTCTCTGCTCCACACAGCACCAATGAGTAGACTTCAGGCAGGTTTCTTCTTCAAAGCTTCTCCACCAAACCAATATTTACATAACACTTTAGGCTTTGCAAGATGTTCTTGATCCTTCTTTCTTTTGATTTTGTGCAGGAGCTTTATTACATCTTTATAGATGAGTAAACATATGTTTTAATAATAAATATGCAGATTAAATGTCTACTGTGCAAGAGATATCTTACACACAAGCAAGTCATTTAGTATATTAGTATACATTAGGAGCATTGACTCATGTTTAAAATATTAATTTCCAAAATATCTAGCTACAAAGTGCAAGGTTCTAAGAAATAATTTATGCATTTTTAGCATTTAATTGTAAACTTTTTTAAAGATATGATTTATTAACAGACTGAAGTTAAAATAAGAAATTTTAGGGGGAGAGGCATGGAAATACTGTGCTCATGTGTCTGGGAATCTACTTCAAACCAATGTAGTAAAAAATTATGTTAAAATGTTTATTATTTGATTCTCCTTTGAGGTTGCCATCATTTTAGAGTTTTTCCAAGCCAGGAAGGCTCCTCCCTTGCAATTACACCTGCAGGTCACTATAACACTGCTATCTAATCTCAGAAATTATGTTTTGAGTACCTGGAGCAGACAGGTGAGATGAAGCCAAGAAATAGGTCTGCAAAAGCATCACCAAGAGTAACTATAAGAACAATTCCCCAAATATTTCCTAAGTGCAAGCCAAAAAGAAGACCTGGGAATGTTCTTGGAGAGATGCTGATGTGTATCTTTCATTTCACAGCCACCCAAAGAAAGAGTGCTGTGGCTCTTGCCTATAGTAGAACCTGAACCAGGAGCTCCAATTAGTGTGCCTTACATCAAATGCATGTTTACTGATTCCCTACTAAGGTCATGCTATAAGAATTGTAATGTCATGGAACAAGGTAAAGAAGAATGATTTGAAAGTTTGCATGGCTGAAGCACCAGCCCCATAGTGTCCTCATGGTGAGACAGGCTTATACTCAGCAAAATGTGTCTACAACAAGGTAGGTGATGACCAGAACACCAGAGGACAGCCCAAGTGAGGGTGTTTTAATGGTTGTCGTGAATTGTCAATGGAGTTCTTAAAGCAAATCCTCTT
Organism: Sigmodon hispidus; assembly: GCA_004025045.1. Lineage (NCBI taxonomy): Eukaryota > Metazoa > Chordata > Mammalia > Rodentia > Cricetidae > Sigmodon > Sigmodon hispidus. The sequence continues at coordinate 140,045 of PVIH01004057.1, read as the reverse complement.
TTGCTTTTTTTCCCCTTTTCTTTGTTTATTTTAAAGTAAACATTAATGGGTAATGAATTAATTATGAGTCTATTTCTATTTTCTTCCAGTTTAGATATCTGTGCTTATCAGAAATTTACAAGAAAAAAAAACTGAGAAACAAATTTTGACTTTTGTCATTGAGAGAGAATGCTCTTGTATACTGTATATTTGTCACTTGGTTTAATAAAATGATGATTGGCCTGAAGTCAGGCAAGAAGTATAGGTGGGGCTACCAGACTAGAAGTATTCTAGAAAAAGAAAGTACCAAAAGCAGTGGAGACACTAGGCAGACTCAGACAAACCAAGGTGGGGATGCTGCACTGAGCAAAAGTACTAAGCCACATGGCTAAACATAGATAAGAACTATGGGTTAATTTCAGTTTATGAGTTAGCAAATAGTAAGATCGAGCCATAGGCCACACAGCTTTTAATCAATATAAGCCTCTGCATGATTATTTGGGACTAAATGGCTGCAGTACCATCCACGTGAAATAGAGAAATGTCTGACTACAAATCATATTAATATTTCTAAATATTATCTATCTGTTCTTCACCCATCTGTTACTGGATGAAAAATATGTGATTTGTCCTTTGATAATGGAAACACAATTAATAATTCCTTACTAAAACTTTCTGCCTTACCTATTCAACAACTACAGTTTATGTTAATGTTGCAAATATTTTCTGAGTGTTCACCTATGGTGCTACCTGAAAACTTATTATCCAAGTGAGAGAAATGCATTTGAAATGTAAAATGTAGAAGCTGTTGATGACCGAATTAGAAAAAAAAAGGAAGTGGTGGTGGTCCAGCTTGCCCACAAAACCCTAAATACTCAAGCCACTGTAGAAATGACATCAGAGAAGTGTTTGCCTTGGCAGCTTTGTAAAAGCTCCACAGTTATAAGTGCCTGGTGGAGTCTCCCTCACACCCTAAACCTCCTGCCTTTTTCACCAATCACCAGGTAAAAAAGGTTTGGCAGCCTACAGATATGAAATCTAATTGGAGAAAAGAGAACCACCTGCTATAAACAATATGAAATGAGTTTATGGGGATGAAATTCTCACTATTTCAAAGACCTTACCAAGTCTAGCTCAGGTTTGCAATTGAAACGGGATTGCTAATATTTAAAATAATTTTGTTAAATTCCTTTATATAAACAGCAGATGTTCCAGTGTTTCTTTTTGCTAGCAAAAATCAGAAACAGACTCATTAGTTCATTCAATACACATTTCTTTTTATGAGCCTACTAAGTAGTAAATAAGAAGCTGGATATTGGACATGAATGGTCTGGAGATGTTTATGGTGAATGGGGAAGTCAAATGATCAGTCACTTGATGTGAGTAAAAACTAAAAAAAAAAAATAGTACGGATGCAGGGTAAGGGCAAGATGAGAATGGTGATCTGTGGGGAAAATAAAAGCATCAATTTGTAAAGGTTCAATAGGAATGATCAGTTGTATTAAGACAAAGGTAGATAAGTCAAGGAGAAACTGACACATTCAAAAGAAAATTTTCAAGGTTTTCTTGCCCTGACCAGAGGCACTCACAGCTTTTGAACCAGATTGTCTTTCCAAGGATGTTTGTTAGTACACAGCTTTGAAGACAGAAAAGGAGACTCCCTGCAATGCAAAGGGCAGATTTGTTTACTGCTCAGAAAAAAAAAAAAAAAAAAAAAAAAAAAAAAAAAAAAAAAAAAAAAAAAAAAAAAAAAAAAAAAAAAAAAAAAAAAAAAAAAGAGGAAAAAATTCTTATGCTTGAGCAAACAGTAGAAATGTAGTTTATTTGCAGCCATTATGACAAACAGGAACTTTTGAAATTCAGTGTTTCTCAGTTTGTTGTGGTGCCATCTCCTACCAATCACCCCTGCCTGTCCCAGATGTTTGAGGGATACTGACAGACCATGCAAATAGGAAGCTCATGGTCTGAACTTGGAGAGATGAATTGCTTTACCTGTGTCTCTGTATTTGTGACTATCCTGCCAATATCTATGAAATTGTGGTAGTTAAGTAATGCAAGTGGCGTAAAAGCACAAGTCCTGGAGCTTCTGGCAGTGAATAGTGACCACATTCTCTCTCTTATTTGTAATTTGGGGGGAGGGGTGCTGGTCTCATATCCAAGCAGCTGGTTGACAACATTTAGATTCTAACATTTAGACAGGTTAGCTCTGCCATAGCCACTCTGTCTAAGGTGCTTCATTTCACCTTGATATTATGAGGAGTTTTTAACACAAGGTGTTCACTAAGGGACCTAAAGTCATTTAGCATTTAGAAGGGAAGAAAGTAAAGACATAGTGGATTCCTTCCTTCCTCAGAGCATGGCACTAATTTGTGTAGATGAGTGAAATGGTCATACTCAAGCTTAGTTAGACAGAAACTTCTGATTTTATTCTATATAGTGTTTGTGTGGAATTCACTGCATTTGTCTTGGTGCTTTAAAATGAAGTAATGTATATATTTTCAAAGCATCTTTGGTTTTGAAATCAGAATTCTTCTTCTCTGTGACAGCATCTTAGACATCTTTCAAAAGTGTTACAGTGTTTACACACAGAGGCACCATCATTTTTTATACCAGAGGACACTGGGGACAATGACAGCTTTGTCAAAGAGGTCTGTTACTTATGAGTCTATGGAAAAAATATTTTTATTGAGTAATTTTGTTATTTGACAATCGCATATATTTATATATTCTGATTGCTGCCTCTTCAATACACCCTCTTATTCTCCTCTGATTCTTATCAAGCCCCAATAATTTTATCAGTGCCACTCCATAGATGACACTTTCTGTTTGGGTTTCTTGATCCATCTTATGTAAGTGATCATTGGACTAAAACTATCCATTGGAACTCCATGGGTCATCAAAGGATACACAACTAAAGACATCAATTCCTTCCTTCCAATTATACTAGCAGCAAATAGTACAGCTGTGGGAAACAAGGCACCATGACCCCTCCTCCATCCATGCCTGACTACTAATTTTAAAGCCCCAGTGCGAAAAATTTTAAAGCCCATACTGACTACCAAGAGTAACAAAGCTCTGAGCAGGTCATTTTAGATAATTGTAGTGGGATGCAGGTATTACTCAAGAAAGTGTTAGTGGCCTTGGAGAATCCTAATGACCTCAGAAGATCCAGCCCCCGATGGGGCATGCACAGGATTGATCCAAGACTTGGGAACACATTCAGTATTTATTAAAGGTTTAAACAAGCACTCACAGATACAAGGTATCCTTAATGAAATCTAGGAGAGTTGGAACTTCTGTGCTGGATGTTCGATATTCCTCCAGAGAAAGCAGGAACCAAAAAGGAAGGTTAGTCAGTGTTCCTGGGTCTCAATTGATCCTGGCCATGCCTCATCAGGGGCTAGATCTTCTGAGGTCACTAGGATTTGCAGAGGTCACTAACACTTCCTTGGGTAACATCTGCATCCCACTGCAGATAATCACTGTTCATTTGCTTCTCAATATGGATAAAAGGGTCTTAAAATAGCCTTTCATGTGAATTCAATATCTGTCTTCTAAAGTGGCTTATCCGGTATCGTCTTCCAAATGTAATGCCTTATTAAAGAACACATCTTGTGAAGCATCTCTGGCTCTTCTGAATTGAGTGCACTGGATGCTTACAGGGACATAATCTCTTGGGAAACACTTGGAAGCTAGTGATACCACAATGATATACAGACCATCAGCTTCCATGGCTGAATGGGAAACAAAATTAACCTGTTTATATCTGACATCAGTGACTTCTTAAGAAAACTATTGTTGGAAAGAGACCGGATGCTAGAGAAACCTCCAAGAACTATCAGGATGTCCCTGGCTAGGTCTCCAACCAATAGTGGAGTGGGTGCCTAGAAAAGACTTTCCTATAATCAAATGAGTAACCTAAGTGTCATCACAGAACCTTCATCCAACAATAAATGGAGGTGGGAGGCAGAGATATATGGCTGAGCACTGGGCTGAGCTCCTGATCCTTCTGAGAGTCAGGGAAGAAAGACTATATGAACAAGAACATAGGGTTATGAGAAGAATTCCCACAGAGATGGCTGGCTGAAGCTCTGGGGAGCTCACTGAGTCAAGAACAGCCACTGGGGAACCATAGGAAAAGGAACTAGGCCCTTCAAGGATAGGCAACTGTCAATTAGCATGGGCAGTATGTGAAGCCTCGAGAGGTGGAATCAAACTGTGTTCCTGTAAGTAGCCTGGTACCTTGGAGCCCATTCCCTGCAAAGGAGTGCCTAACCCAGTCTTGATATTGAAATGAGGAAATTGTACCTGCCTGGAGTGGATATGCCATGCTGAGCTGATCCACCTTTGGACTTCTTGCCCTTTTGGGGGAAGGGATCATGGGATGGGGAAGGGGAAGGCTGATGCCTGAATCGGAGGGAATGGAGGAGGGAAGGGGGGGAGCAGGGGATACATATAAAAAAAAGACTTTTTAAAATAAATAAATAAATAAATAAATAAATAAATGAAAGAAAAATATCACCATCAGCCATTGTTTCAAAGCTTACTTTCAAGCATCTTTTCATTTAAAAATAAAAGTTTTGCACACACTTTTGGTGTTTGCTGTCTTCCTTGAATGCTTTCAAGTGTAGGGTATACCTTTTGGGACATACTTGCTGGAAATAACTGCTGTGGTGGTAGTGACAGAGAACAAACCAGTTTCAAGCTTTTTATTGTTATGCATCCTAATAATGAGCACACATTGCGAAATCTGAGATATGAGGCTCACTGTTCCAACACTCTGAAAACAGGTACTCCTCAAAGTCTGGAACCCTGTATCAGAATGCTAAGAGAGAACACACCTGGGCAAGTTAAGCAGGTCACCTTCAGACAGCTCTATGAAGTACTACCACACACAAGGAGCCTCTGTCCCCAGGAAGTCACATTCTTGACCATGGCACAGCAAGTGGGGGGTGGAACAAGGGCTTAACCATAAAATTCTTACTTCATAGGCTTGCCTTTCACTAAAGCTGCACAGTAAATGTATGTCCTATTTCTTACCACCTGGTAGGATTGGCTGTTTGGATCCTGGCTGGTGCATTCTAGGATGGTACATTCTACACAACATCTTAGAGACAAAACACAAAGTTGTCCACAAAGACAAAATTCCAGAGTCCACATTATCCACCCAAACTTCCATCTAAGGACACATATGAAAATTTTATCTATTGTATTTGTTAATGTATAAACGTTTTTGGCTGGCGGAGCCTGCACTTTGTGGGCTATCCAGTTATTGCTGTACCATTTCCATATTTTTGAACTGAACAAGCTAAAGCTTCAGATTCATCATCTCTCCATACTTAAGGGGATGGTGCTTCTCAGCATTAATAACCCCAAGATCTGGTAATTAACTAGAACCTATCCCTATAGCCAAAAGACTATAAATGTCAAGACTAACCAATCCAAAACCATGCTTCTGTCCTGTTCTCCTTGCTGCTTCCATGGAAACATTGGTAGAGGTTTGACATCCTCTTCTTCTTGTCCTTATCATCATCCTGTGACCCTGCATGAGCAGCTGTGTTTCCTGTCATGGGGGCCCGTATGTGTATAAAGCCATGTTCCTTGATATTCTCCTGTACCTAATTAGGTATACCACAGAGAATATAAAATTTGAGTGCAGTTAATCCCAATATGAAAATAGCCATTAAAATGAGACTTTTATTCTCCTCAACTGAAAGATGTAGCTCATTTAAAAATGTTGAACAACTAAAAGTAAATTTGGGTCCTTTAATTTGTTGTCAGTTTCTCTTAGTATTATTTTTTTAAGTGGATGTGTAGCTAATACAACTAGGAAAGAGTGTTTCTGTCACTAGTCTTAGATGAGATTCACAGTTCATTCTTTGTACCAAGGCTTCTTAGCATCTTCTGCCCCAATTGTCACTTAGAAGAGGGTGGAGCTGGGCAGGAATGAAGGAGTGTTCAGACCCAAAAGTGTTTTAAATGGGTGTGATCTAGAGAATAGAGGCCTCTGCCATGGCCTATGAAAGCAGGCCTTTTCCTAGAAGTCCCATAGGTCAGAGGATCGGGAAGTGGAACCTGGCCAATGTGGGACTACTCCACCTGGTCAGGGATGGGTTCTTATCTTTCTCTCCCTCTATTTTGGACCACTTGAGAAGCTTGGTGTCTGCTATGAGGCAGACAGGCCCCAGGCAAGTGTGCTGAATGGTCCAAACATACAGTTTCACCTACTTCACTGTTCCTATCTTTCATTTACTTTAAGGTGTCTTTTTATGATTGGCAAAGTATAGGAGATCTGAAAGGAGGTGAGAAAAGAACAAAGCTTGTCCTGCACTTGGAATGAGTCTCTGCTCAGCAAGACCATATTCCAACTGATGCTGCCTTCCATTGAATGATGGAAGACAGAAGGGACATGGGAGGCTTGAGGGCAGCGGGAGTGTCATTTCTGAAATTGGGTAAAATTCTTGCTAAGACTAAAGTACTGCTTCATCTATCCTTGGCTTCAACTGCCATTTATTCCAGAAGAAAGCCCATATTAAATCCTTTAAAAAGAAAATCAAATGTTACTAAGTCCTTTCCATCATCCAGTGCACCAAAGGTTAAGATAAGTTCCTGATAAACTACTCATCTACCTGGACTGGACCATTCTAGAGGCTGCATGTGGCCACTGCCCTTACAGTGCATTCCCTGGGCTCATGTTTAAGCTGCATCTGTTACCTCCCATGCAAGGCAGTTCCTAGAGTAACATATATTTGTAATGAGCATAGTGATCATGAATAAACAAAGTGTCTGAAATATAGCAATGCCTCTCAGAGAAAATATTCACCATCCACTCAGTTCTGGAGAAAACCAAAATTTTATAAGACACACATATTTCACTGCAGTAATACATTTTTAAAACTTTTATGTCACATTTCTAAAAGTTATAACAATTTTAAAAGACAATGTGATAGGCATTGTTTTTCTTTTCTTCCTCAGAAGGGTCACACAATGTAGCCCAGGCTGATGCTCAAGCCACTATGCTCCTGCCTCAGTCTCCTGAATGTTGGTACTACAGGCATGAGCCACCATTCCTGGTATGTGGAGATTCTTCTACATGCTGACAACATTGTTTTCATTATACATGGAAGGAATTTACACCAAAGTTTCATCTCTATTACATGTTCACAAGTCTGTTTCCCAGTCCACAATAATGCAACAGCTAGCAAAATAGCATGGACATATTATCACATTGGTATACACCCTCTAGTTGCTTGGTCCACACTAGGTTTATCATAAAAGGACAAAAATCACCAGGTCTTACCCAATATCCTGTCTTACTTGGAGTCATTGCAAGTCACTAGACCTGGTATGATCAGAGTCTCAGTGTCACTCTGGAGAAGCCACAGCTCTGAACCTTCTGCAGCAAACACAGTGTACATTACATGTTCCAAAGCTAGTGCAGAGAACACAGGAACAGCTGGAACATGGCTGCAGGTGAAACACACAGCACCTGGGGGTCTGGTTAGTTTGATTTTTTTTTTAATTTAAATTTTTGAAAATTTTAAACATGAGTATTATATTTATATCATTCCCATTCTCTCCTGATTCCATATTTTCTTCAAGCATTCTCATAATATTGACCACTTCTTTAATTATACACACACATACATACACATGCATATATATATATATACATATATATGTGTATATATGTATTAGTTCATTTACTGTTGAGAGAGAGAAAGAGTGATCTCAAATATTTTGGAAGTTACCACTTAAGTAATCAATTAGGGTCCTGTCCCTAAAGAAGAGAGATTCCCCCTTTTCAGCATACCTTAGTTTCCTGTAGTTTTTATCTAAGGGTCAGTCCTAGTGAGCTTGTCACCATCTGGGATTAATTGACAACTGGTGTGGTCATTATGCAGGTCTTATTTAGAAAACCACGTTGTTACAATTTGATAGAGGCACCTTCCCCATCATATATGACGGACACTATCTCACTGTACACTTCCTGGTCCTCAGGCTCTTATTATCTTCCTACTGTTTACTCCACAATGGCCTATGCTCCTTTGATGTAGGTATTGTGTTGGAAATGTATCAGTTGCAGTGGGGCACCCCATAGTTGCTTATTCTCTGCATTAAGACCTGATGTAGATTTCAATAATTGTCTACATATACTACACAGAGACACATCTTTTATGAGGGGTGAGATCTAGTGTCATCTGTAGTATAAGGGTAAGTTTTTAGACTTCTGTTGGGAAAATGATTTAGGAAAATGGCAGTAATTTGTTCTCCTTTAGGATCCATGACCTCACCAGCATGTTTATGCCACTACCATGTGCTATGAAGAAAATCACACATAGGCTAAAACTAACTTTGAGTGAATGAAGTCATAAACTTACACTCAAATAACATCTTAAAATAGCTATGTTCAAATTCGTTTAATTGAACACTTTCAACACTGGACACTCAGTGATGGGGAAAGGCCATCACTGCAGGACCACCCTTATGATATCACTCTTGACCCTGGGGATAGAAGAGCTCATTGCTTCAAATGCCAGAAATGCTGTGAATTGCTTGCTGTAATGGGACAAAAATAAATGTCACAGATGTTTTTGAAATCCAAACATTTACCATCATTTAAGATAAGTGTATAGGATTATATTTAGCATAGAGTCTAGGCTCAGTAAATGACATCTAACATCAACTATTCGCTTTCATTATTAAATATTTTTCAGTTTACAGACTTGAAATTATATTTCCTTTTTTCTAATGTTTGGAAAGCAGGAAAACATGAATCTTTGTTTTTACAACTATAATTGTTGCAAAGTGCAACATGAATTCTTTCCATGTCAGTATTTAACCAATGCAGAGCATTCATTAATCACTAGAAACTGCTAGCGGCAAAAGACAGAAAAACAAAGCCCACATTCTACAGAGTTCCCAAGAGGAGATAAGAGAATAGCCCATGGCCACCATTATGATATCACTCTTGTCCAGAGCTATATAATGTAATATCAGGTGTCAATAAGTAAGTACTATGGAAAATAGAAAATGGAGGGGATAGAGTGATCATGTGTTAAGGCCTTAAATAAACAGCCAGTTATGGAGAATATCCTCCTGAGTGAGGTATCACAAATCCAGAAAGATAAGCAGGGGATGTACTAACTCATATGTGGACTCTAAACAAAAAGCAAAGTATGTCCAAGCTGCAAATAACAACCACTGAATAGCTTGGGATCTGAAACCCCTTGGACTGGCACCTTGGAGTGCATTCCCTCCAGTGGAACACTTGAGCCAGTCTTGATGTTGGGGTGAGGAAAGCAGATCTTCCTGGAGTGGATGCTGAACTAAGCCACCTTGGGACCTTGGGACCTCCTGCCCTTGCTGGGAAGAAGATAAAGTGATGTGGAGAAGAGTGAATGACTGGGAGGGGCAGGAGGGGGAAGGGAGTTTGAACAAGGGGATATATGGATAAAAAAATGAGACTTTAATTATGATAAAAAAATTGTTAAAAAGAGAGAGAGAAAGAAGCTCTTCCAGAAGAGACAGCTGCTGTGGCACTCAGCAGCAGGGAGGGCAGTGTCTGCATCACATCTGTAATTCTGGCTGAAGCACAGAGACAAGGGAAAAACTTCATTAATGAGGACAAGGATGGAAGGAAGGTTATAGTCCCCCACCATGAAGGTGATGCCATGTTAAAACCACTAAACATTACACGATGCAGCACGTCAGTAGAAAGATGGAGGATAAGCTGATCAGTTCACAGTACACACTTACTTTTCCATCTGTCATCTCTTTCAGTGCTTTCACTAATCCCATTTTCATAATTTCCTGTGCCTGGTATCCAAACAGATGTCCAGCCATCTTTGCCTAGCTGTTCCCTGTGTCTGGTATCCAGACAGATGTCCAGCCATCTTTCCCTAGCTGTTCCCGATGCTTGGTATCCAGACAGATGTCCAGCCATCTTTCCCTAGTGGTCTCACAAATGAATTTTTAACTGAACATAAATTGTTATTTGGACCAAAAAAGAACCCACAATAACTTGGAAAAATTCTCTGGGAACAGCTAGTGTCAGCACAATAATGATTAACAAATGTCACATTAGGAAAACAAAAATGTGATGACCAGTTTCATCTTCCTTTTATGGATCAAGTTAGCTCATTGAAGAGCAAAGAAAAAAAGCATTTTATTTTTATAAAAAGGTCATTTAGGATTGCTTTTTCTAAGAATCAAATCCACTTGGCATTTTTTAAAATCATACTTGTGTATGATCAAAACTTTTACATATACATAATTTATCACTTATGATCACTAACTGCCAATGGGTGACCCCAGGTATAACCTGCTTTGGAAACAAAATAATGTGCTGGATTACACCACTGTATGCCCTTGATGATGAGATCCATAGGCTGGGAATGGGATGCTTTATGATGACAAAGTGGCTCTTGGAAGCCTCCTCAGTCCCTCTGTCTTCTATCCAGAACAAGTCTCTCAATCTCCGTCTTTTAATAAAAAAGCAGCTAGAGTCCCAATGGCCAGACCCAAATCACCCCAGTCCTTGAAGTATAAGTAGCTGATGAAGCAGAATCTTAGAGGTGAAGCCAAAACTTCTCTGCAAGCAGATTTTCCAAAAGACCAGCTTGCTACAGCTCAGACAGTGATCTATTTCTAGCTGGTAAAAGGAGGGTCAGGGCTGGTCCTGGATGGACAGCATGTTATGTCTTCACTATCTCTGGCTTCCTGGTGTAAAATCACAATAATCAATATTAATAATAGTCTCAAAGACAGTGCTCAAAATGTGTCTTGTAGACAAACACTCATGGTAGTAGAGATTTGTCCACAGTCACAAGATAGATTAGGGTGAAAATGTAAAAATGTGACTAGCAATAACAAGGAAAGCTAGTAATAGGAACTGCCTCTAGGTGACAGGTCTTCAGCTTCACACAATACTTCTACTTACAGCTCAGACAACACATCTACCTGGCCTAAACTACATGATAACTGCAAAAATATCATTATTATTATTATCAGTGACCAGATAATTCAGGCTCCCTTTAGCATAAAGACTGATTTAGCATTAGAGATTAGCAAATTCAGTTGAAGACATTTAATTTTGTATTAACTGTAATGAAGACATTGTGTTAAACAATCATATACATTGCTTTAACTTCAAACCAGTGGTTAAGAGTTCTGGAAATTACCCAATTTCTTTGTTCATATCTACATTTAGCTGCCATAAAATGTACTAATATATACTTAAGGTTTCAATGGGGTGTTAAATAGCTCTAAAGCTCAGAAGACTTCCAAATTATTAAAAAATAATTAACATAAAGAGTAATTGAAACCTTTTAGTTTAGGTCACAAATAACCATCATGAGACAGTACAGTTGTTAAGGAGACCACTGCTGGGGGAAGACATTTAAAATGGGAGCTGCATTTAAAATGTCTAGTAGTGCTTGCCCTTGGGGTAGAGAGTCCTGCACCAGAGATGAAGAGAAAGCTCCCTGTGCTGTGCTGTGTTGTTATTGATTACAAACAAACATGTCAAGTGAATATGCTGAGAATGTGATAAAATCCACAAAAACAAAATCTTTAAAAGTCAAGATAGAGAATGACAAAAGAGCAGAGCCCAGTTACTAAGTCCTAGAGCAGAACCAACTGCTCTTTAGTTCACTTTCAAACTAAAGTCTTGCCCTATGCCCCAGATACCATCCCTGCCATCTCAAGACCACCATGGTCCTTGCAGGGAGACCTTCTTCAGAACTACCCACAAACATGAATGAGATTGTACCAAAGAAACCTTAAAATGAAATAATTACCCAACACATGTTAAATACTGACCTTAGAGTGGCTAAAATGAATAACATCAAATGGGTGATTCTTCATGATATGATGCTAAATTTTGTTAGAAAGAATAAGATGAGAACAGCAGCCTAGGTGATATTTAACTAGGAAGGAAAGAATTTCAGTAAATTGCGAGGCTGTGCTGACTTACTCGTATTTTATTACTGAAATACAGGAAGACTTGATTTCCAAAGAAGGACTCAGCCATGGCCTTGCTACTTCTCAAAAGTGGCAGCACTAGGGGCTGCTTCCTTCAGATCAGTTTCAGGTGATCCTTTGGTGAGGATTTGCATGTCAATAGGATCCTCTGAGACAAAGTGTGTGCACAGTTTTAGAGAATTCGGTATCAGCCACAGAGTGACATCCACTAATAGTTTATCTAAATATCAACATCTAGCTTTTCCCACACAGGCCTTAATCACCTTTCCAGGAATATATCAACTCTCACATCAAACTTGCTTTCCTGTGCCTTCTACACAGTGTGATGTTAAAAGAGTATTGTTTTTTATAGGACCAACCTCTGGTTCTTTTCCTCATTTCTGACTTTTCACAAGGCAACTCTCAATAAAGCCTTGTTTCCAACAGTCTTGAACCAAAGGAAATTTGCAAAGGTCCAAGGGCAAACCATGCAGAACTTGAATTCTACCCTAGAAGTATCTGCCATGATGGTGAAAATAAAAACTTCAGAAACATGGGACCAAAAGCAGTATCTCCATGCTCATAATGCTCATAGCAATGAATAAGTCACTGAACTGAGTCTAAAAAATACAAAGATTTGAACTTATCACCCATTCCTCACAACTACCAACCTTAGCTCTGTCTTTCCCCTGCTCTTCTCTTGGATATAGAAGTGCTCATTCTTACTAATCTAGAAAAAAAGAAAGGAAGGAAGAAGGAAGAAAAGAAGAAAAGAAAGAAAGAACACCAGTATTCACAGTCTCACAATCGGAAGGAACTCTAGTGCATCAAGCCCCCTCCCACCACCACAACCAAGTCCATGCGGCCTCCTTGTCTCCCATGTCTCTTTCCACTGAATAAATGGAATATAGCTATAATAGCAGAGTTGGGCTACAGAAGTGACTTCTCAAATCATCTTAATGTGTATGGCCTTGTAGTCTTCCAAAACATTTTCCAATTCTTACAGTGAAATTTTAGCTTCTGGCAAACCAATGTCTCCAAATGGCAAAGAGACCAAGTAATATGCCTCCATTCAATAGTTCTTCCCAAGTAGATATGAGTGGGGTGGGGGGAAGGTGAAAGGAGCATCCAGGTACCACTTTCTAGGGCAGCATTATTAAAACAAGAAAGCAGGTGACCACTGGGACTGAGCACGGGAGACAGAGGATAGAGAACAGGATTTAAGTATACAGCTTCTATGAAACACTAGATGCTCCTTGCCTGACATTTAGCAGTCATTCAACCTGACATTGAGTGAATGAATGATGGTTATAATGTCCCAGAACCTTTGTGGTTTCAACAAACCACCCTCATGGGTCCAAAGATTGGTTATGCAAGTCTTGTAAACTCTTACAAAGATTTAGAATTTTATGTTAAAGTGTAGTTTAAGGTAAGACAATAGGCAAATCAGCTCATTGTTCCCTATATCATGACTTCAAGTATATTCAGGGCGTATTTGTTCAGAACCTACTACATTGGTGCTCTTTTACTCCCTCGGATAAAAATAAAATACCTAAAGTCATCAGCTTACAGAAAGGAAAGGGTTATTCTGGTCTGTGGTTTGGAGATTTCAATCTATTGTTCTTGGACTCTATTGTCTTTGGTCCTCAACACAATGTATCATGATGGGTGCACAGAACAAAGGGAGCTTCTCATAATAAGAATGCCTCAAGGGGAGATAAAAAGGAAGTGAGGGAGAAAACAGACAGACAGACCATCTCTCTCACACACACACACACACACAAACACACACACACACACACACACACACACACACACACACACACACACACACACACACACGGAGAGGAGAATCCCAGTTATACTAAGGATATCTTGTATATCAGATGTTGGAGACCATTTGGGATCCAAACTATAGCACATACCATCTGCCTGTCAGTCTTTGGCAGAAGATCAAAACACAAGAAAAACCATAAAAAGCACATGATTTCTAAGAGTCAAAAGAGATGACTAATGATAGAGGGATAATCCACAGACATAGTGAAGGGAGTCACACGTAACTTCAGACAGGCTCAGAACTCTTTACAGCATTGCAGAAGGTAGATTACACTAACACCACAGTGTCAGCAAAGAACCCTAAGAGGAAAGGCCTTATAAGGGGGAGCCTCTCCACCTTTGTCTCCATGCCTCTGACCCAATGCTTAGCCCAGAAATCTCTCTCATCCACTTCTTCAGTCTTCCTTTCTCTTTACTGTGCTGTATTCTGCAGGGTCACTGAGGATGACCAGGGCAGCAGCCTCTGTGGTGGCTCCCATTCTATGACAGAAATGCTTGCTGTATTAGAGAAGGTTAATCTGAGTTTGAACTCACTCATTAATATCTCCAAAAATTAACAAATGTTGACCTCAAAAGGGTAACCTCTATGACTAAATGACTCCTAGGTAATGTTTTTTACTTTTCTTTTTACTTTACTTTTACATAGTCACGGAAACTGTGAGTGATTAACTTGTTTTTTAAGTTCCTTGTGAATGTATTTTTTGATGTATCATTATAAGATGTCGAAATTTTAGTTGAAAGATACCTCATCAATGAATTATAAAATTTTTTAATGATTTTTGTTACCTGTTCCAGTAACAGAAAATAGTTACAATTAAAATTGCATATTTTAAAAAAATTCCTACTTAGAAGACTTTGCTCAAGTTAATGAATTTATAATATTTCACATGTATAGTTATACATTGGAATTTCCTCCATCATCCTCCTAAGATTTTGACCCCAAAGTTATTTTTTCAAATCCTTAAAAGAGAATAAAACCTTCAGGTGCTGAGCCAAACAAGCTTGGAGCACATATGGGATGATACACCTTTATACACATAGAAATTGCCACAACAACTACTTTGTAGACTGTGTAATTTAATACCAGCATGTTCTAAGCTCTTTCATATATACATACATGTGCTGCAACTTTGGGCATCAATTCATACTTTTCTAGAGATATTAGTCCCAACCAAAGACCCTGAGACCATCCCATACACAAGAGACCTTCATAAGTAGAAAGATTTCAAAATAAGCATCTTACCTTATCCCCAGGAAAATCATCAAATAATGCTGTCCTCCTGATAGTAACCAGAAAACAACACGAGGAGAAATTAGTCTAAATAATAACATACAAAGTTCATACAAATAATATCACATAACAAATGTTACTGTTCTGCTTGGTTCTTTCTTGAACATCTTATTCTCAATCAGAGATTCAATAGCTTTAGGAAACTGTTGTTCTGCAGTTTGGGAGTCAATGAAGGCAAAGTGACACTTATCAGCCTTAGGTTTCTGGTATTAGAGCTAGAAATTCACAGCTGTAGTTTCCAGAAAGCAGAGGAAATGAAATAGCTTTATATCTATCTCTTGTTTTTTACAGAGTAAGTGGAAACACTGATTGATTCGCTGTGACCCCACCAAAGAATACAAATAGGTACTGAAAGTCTCCCTTCCCGTCATTAGCAGCAATGAAGAAAATAACTTTATACTTAAGCACACCCATTTTTTCGTGACATGTTTTACTATTTCCAAGTATCTAATTGGTGAGTCCTCCAGAAAACTGGGCAGAATAGATAGAACTCATGAAAGGAGACAATGCTGAAGGTCAGAGCATCAAAGGAGCCTGTCTTAAGTTACATGACTAGGAAATAATGACCCTAGCATAGAAACCTTGTCATTTGATTCATAATGCAATCTCATTTTTCATGTTTTTTTAATTAGGTACTTGTAGTAACTGAGCTATCTCTTAATGCACACAGAATGTTTTTTTAAATCAACATTCAGGTTCAATTTGGCTGCCCTCTGCAGAATATTTTGGAAGAATCTCAAAAAGAGCTTGGTCCCAGGCCCAGTAGAAACTCTGTTATGCCCGTGCTTCTCCTTATAAGGCATTTAGAATTTCAGGATGCCTCAGACAGCATCTCTCTATCCCATCAACAACCAAATCCCTCAATAAAAACACTGATTTCATTGGCAGCATATTATTTTTATCTAAGTTTGAAAGTCATATAAATGTAGCCTGAAGAAAGGTGGTCTCCTGCATGCTATTCCTAAATTTCAAAGTTCTTGAGTAGTTAAGCATTTTCCTAGAATGTTGTGCATTATGCTGTGTTTGTGAGCAAAGGAGGGGGGTCATTAATAAAAAAACAAACCACAAGGGAACCAAATTCAAGCAGGAGAAACATTCTGCCTTATTTCACAGAAAGAAAAGAGAAGTGGGGAATTAAAGTAACTGGTGCTACTGATGTGAATTCTCCCACTGATGTATATTAGAAGTAGATCTCTAAGGACAAGAAAACAATTCACACAGTCATCAGGGTTACAGGTGAGTCTCAGTAGCTCTATGAATTTTAAAGAGTTCCTCCAGCTGAATATTATCTGGAGTGCCTCATTATCCTTCGAGGGTAGACATAATCAGGCCTGCCTTTCATCTAAAATGACTCCAGCTCCTTTTGATTCTCATAAATTTATTGAAGACATAAAGATTCTTGTTTGATTTTTTTCCCGGAATGTTCTATAATCTTTAACCAAATTAAAAAATATTCCAAGTCTGTAGAGTGGTCTTTCAGGATACTTTAGGCAACTGAAAACAGGCTTTGTGCTTGGGAGAAAGGAGCAAAGAGGAGGGAAGGGATGGGAAGAGAAGGGGCAGACTGTGATGAGAAGGGAAAGGTTGGCAATGGTGAGACCAGAAACAACTCAGGCAAATTTATAGTCATTGATTGTCTGATATTGTTATAAGACATAGCTTCTGTGTAAAATGCTAAGGAGCTACAGAGTACTGAAACCTCCTACTTCTGATGCTGTTGAAAACAGTTTATACGCCAGAGTCAACTGCTGCATTGTTTTGCATTTTAATTCTTCCCTTATTTGGCATCGAAGCTATTAATTTCACACAGGCTTTTTATACACTTAAATATGAAGTGTAATTTTAAAAATTCAATACCTTTAAGCCAGTTTACTACTTACATATGAGAAGAGTATATTAGTTCCCTATGTAACAAATTAATACTCTGAGTATAAACTTGGTTACATAGAAACACTCAAGTTTATTCTCTTACACTCAGAAATCCAAATTGGGTTTCCAGACAAGGTCATGTTCTATCCAGAGGCTCTGGGAAGAATGTGTGCTTCCTTACCACCTTACCACCCAGAGTTGGACCTTTTGATAGGGCTGATCCTTCATCCTCAAGGCCTATGACACAGCATCTTCAAAGATGTCTGGCCATCCCCATACTGCCCTCTGTACCATCCCCCTCTTCTCTAAAGTGTGCCTGTAGTTATACTGAGGAAAGAGATGATACTGGATAATCTCTTGCTTTCAGAATTTCAATCGTACTTGCAGAATTTCTCTTGCCATATGAGGAGGTCACATTCTGGAATTTCATGAGTTGGAGACCTATGGGTCACTCTTCTACTCCCACAGTGGAACTGGCTTCTCTTCATGTCAGCCATTTTAAACTATTTTCCAACCAACTATCCAAAAGAAAATATGGTTTCAAAGATCTTTTTTTTAAAAGAAATTTCATCTTTGTAATCTTTTGTAAATACGGATTCTATTCAAACTTAAATTTAATCCTTATGCACTATGAACCATTCAGAAGAAAAAATGTGAGATAAGATTCTCAAAAAAAATATTTTTCTACCACAGATATAAAATTTAAAGTGATAGTACTTAAAATATTTCTTTCTATATTCAAGCAAACAAATCACAAATAGAAATTTCTCAGTTCTACTTCCCTGGCAAACACTGTTGATGCATGGGGCTTAGAGAGTATCAACCAGAGCATGGTAACCATGAGGTCAAAGGCATCCTCTCTCCCATCCATCCCACATAGGAAAGACCTCCGTGCCTGTATACTCTTTCTTATCCCATACATTTGAAGCATAAATGTCTAAAACGCTTGCTTGCATTTGGGGCCTGAGAAAACCCAGTGTGATTCATGTGAGACTAGGTTCCAAAAGCCATTAAGTACATTAAGCAACTGAAAATTAGCAAGTCTTTAACAACTTGATGGAAGCAGCTTATGTAACATTGGGACTGTGTAGAAAGTCTGACAGAACTCCATGAAATAAGTGTGAAAATGCATGTCTAATAGGGCGATGGCAACAGAGGGAGGCTCTGAAGAGGGGCTGAGGGAACTGTAATGTTCCCAACTAGTCCTAGATTATATAAGGACTGAGTAAACAGGAAAAGCTCTTAGCTTCTGACAGCAGGACAGAGGCCATTATCACAAGCCAAGCTAATCCCCAGGGGTGCTGGCAGCCAGCCCAAGGCCATCCCAAGACCACAGTCTTTTAGAGGGTGCTGGAACTGGCTCCTCAAAAGCCACTCTCACAAATAAAGAAAATAAGAAATACTTCAAAGTGAGTATGAGATCTAAATGTCAGGGAATGGTGTGCTTTAATTCTTTAGGCTTCCCCAAATCAGTACACTTGAAATCCAGATGTATCACTGAAGCACAGGTAGAGTCTTTGGAGGACATCACCTCTGCATCAATGGTTACCAGAGCTGTCTCACACATGGATGCTGACAGAACCTCTTTCTTATTGAACATCTGTGCATTTCTAGATGCAGTTGTTTGACATTTATGACATCAATATGAACACTATCTCTTTTTCCTACCACACATGCTAGGCTTACACCCAATACAATTGAATTGAACAAATTCATGAAATAACTATGTCACTTGTGCTATATATCCATTGTGGATGACACAACACTAAAGTTAGCTCAAACCCTGCCTTTACAGAGGAACATAAACACATACACAGATGACACCACACATACTCCTTCATACACACACGAATATCCATGAACACACAATATCTATACATACACATACATATAGCATAAATAAACACACTGTATAGCACAGATCTATTTTTTTTGTTGAAATAGATCTTTTTACATAATACACCCTGATTACAGCAGGACCTCCCCTACTCCTCTTAGTTTCTCCACACTTTCCCTCCCTTTCTCTTTCTCTCTTTAGAAAATGACACATAAGAAATTATAAGATAAAATATAATAAAATAGAACAAGTACAAACCCACTGGTATAGGACGAAACAGACAGAAGGAAGAGAGCCCACGGAAAAGCACATAAAACACAGAAATTGATGCAGAGACCCACTAGTTTGTACATTCAAGAATCCCATAGAAACACAAAAGCAAAAGCCATAATACATGTATCCATGACTTGTAGGGTAAAAAATAAGAATAATAAGAAGGAACAAAGCTGTTCATTCTGAAATCTGCACCATACCCTACACTTGCAGAACAGGCATATGCCCTAAGGATGAGCTGCCCCACCAAGTCCTGATCTTCCCACTTCAACTTGTGTCCATGGATGAGAAAAATGTCAGTGAGAACACAGTTCACTTCACTCATTTCCTAGTGGCTGCTGCCTATTTATTTACTTTTCTATCCGTTGCAGAAATATAGGAAGCATAGCCAGAGTTCTTTAATAAACATCCAAAGAGAATGTTGGCTGCTGTCAAACTACTTGAGACAACAGTGCTTTCTACTCAAGCTGAGATGCAGGAGCAGCAGCGGAACCTGTAACCTCTAAGAATTTGGGGATCTCAGGCCCAGCCAAAGCCTGAATCAGGATCTGCATCCTCAGAACATCACCAGAGCTTCTGGACCTCACAGTAGGAGAACCTGAGCAATAAGTATGGAGAAGACAAGCAAGAATAAACACGCTTCTTTCTATCATCCCCTTCTCAAAACACTGAAAATTGAGTCCCATGACTAATGAAGCTAAAGATGGCATGCACATCCTTGCCTACCCAAAACATTTTTTAATCTAATTAATATGTGAAAAGGTCACTACATCTAGAAAGTCTATAGTAAGTGACTATTTTCCCAACACTTTGTGAAGAAAATATCCAAAGAATCTAACAATAGGGCTGAAAAGATGGTTCACTGAATAAAGTATTTGTTGTGGTGCCTTAAAATGAGGACTGACTCAAAACCTATATGAGCTGATTCTCTCCAAACTGGTTTCCTGTAACCAAAGCAACTCAATTTCCAGATTTAGAACATAAAAGCAGCAGCAAGCTAACCTAAGGAGTCTTACCTTTCTGCTCATGGGTTTGGCATCAACAGGTAGGAAAGGCTGAGGGAAGCAAAGTTTTACATTATCACAGGAACGCATTTGCTGTCTCTTTCAAAAATAATAAGTAGTAACTATGGAAACCAGACAAAACTCAGAAATGCCTTGCCATTTACAAAGGGCAAAGTAACTCTTTCACTTGCAAAACAATCAACCTGGGATGAATCATCTCCAAGGAAAAATCCAATATGCAGAAGATAATCACACAGATCTGTTACCCAGGCACCATCATGGACAGTTCAATTTGCTGTGGAATTGCTAAGTTACATGTTTCTATACCTGAGTTCTGAGTCAACCCCAGGTTACAATTTTATGTAAGCAGAAGATAAAATTGAACCTGTTGTGGAATAGACATGTTTATCCATGTAAAGATGTGTTGCATTTGTTTGTGTTGAAGAATAATTGTTTAACTACATAAAGATGTGTTGTGTTTGTTTATGCTGCATTTGTTTAAATATGCAAAGAGTTGTTGCTGTTTCACCTGCCTGCCTAATGCCTCTGATTCGTCTAACAAAAAGCTAAATGGCCAATAGCTAGGCAGATAAGGTATAGGTAAGACCGGTGGGCAGAGAGGATAAGTAGGAGGAAGAATCTAGGCTCCAGAGAGGAGAGAATTAGGAAGAGAGACAGCAAAATGCAAGGGTCAGCCAGCAAGGCAGCACCAGACAGACAAAGGGGCCACCAGCAAGGCAGCACCAGACAGACAGAGGGGCAGCCAGAGAGTAGGATATAAGAAAATTAAGGCAGAGTATTCATAACTAATAAGTTTCCATGTCATGATTTGGAGGCTAGAAGTCCAAAAAAGCCACTACATGAACCATTTTTGAGTGAGCTAAACTGTTCACTGAAAGGCATTTCCTTTTGGAGGTAAACTCACTATTGAAAGACAGAAGAGTAGCATATCATCATTCTAAAGACAAGAAATTTCTAAGGTACATAATCAGCATCTGGAGAAGATGAATGGCTTCCAAATGGCTCAGATACTATGCTACCCAGGCCTCTAAATTTTCTTTGTAAAAATCAAAATAAAAGTAGACATTCTTTGCAGCATAAACAAAGAAGAGGCATCTATTGAAGCCAAACTCTATCCAGGGATTGTCACCGAATCCTCCTAAGCCACTTGTCCTGTGTGTCCTTCTGAATGTCCTTCCTCCTGCAACACTGACCTATTCATCCGCCTCTGCTTTGCTTTCAGACTAAACGTTGCTCTCTGTTGAGACAAACGTGCACACAGCTTAGTGTATACATGGGACATAAGGAGAAAACAGCCACTTTATTTCAAAACAAGCAAGATGCTGAGTCACAGCAGAAAGGAGAGAGGGCTTTTTTAAAGTCTCAATGATGGCTTTATAATCAAAATGACATGTTTATCTATTACTTCCTTTTTTCATTTCTTAAAAGAGCAGAAAATACTCCTAAGGTTTCATAGGTGGAGGCTCATTTCGGGTCACCTGCAACTTGAATTTACAACTACCATGGCTAAATGAGTAACTCTGACCTATTACAGAGTCAAAAGTAAAATTTTGAGCTCCACTCTTCCTAGCATATTAGTGAGTTTTTGTCTCTTTTCTGCACATCTGGTTGGCTTGCCTTCTATTCTCTATAAAGCATGGCATCACTGGCCATCACTTCATTGCTGCATCCTGACTGGCAGATGGAGAGTTAATGTCATGTGAAGTCATGTTCCAGTTTATGACCGTCGTAAAGCAAGTCTCACACTCACCTGAAATCTAAATGCAATGCTAAAGCCTTTGCAAAATATCATACAGAACATATTGCTAGGGGAATGGCCAAAATAAATGAACGTGTGTAAGTGGGTGAGTACATATGTGAGTGTATCAGTTCAATATTGCTCTCTCACATGGTGGGAAAGGAGGAGGATATACGTACGTGTCTCACCACCCAACTCTAGATCCGGAAAAACAGCAGCTTTTCAGCAAACCTGAAACCAGCCTTAGCCAGCTGCCTTGTCCATTTCAGCTGTGTTTGCATTCACTGCTAATTCTCTAATTTACCCATTTATTTTTCTCAAACCACGTAATTGATGCTGAAGGAGGTCTTTTCTGGGCTTGCCACTGGGCACTCTGTCTTAAGTGGAAGGGAAAATTCCTCAGATATGTTTCCAATCAACATCATGTATTGAAGCCAAGAACTAACAACCCAGCAAGTAAACAATTACAAAATCCTCACAATTAAATGCTTGCCAGCACAGGCCAAGGCTGGAAAGACCAAGTTCAGATCAGCACAGGCTGCTTTCTTGGGCCTTCTCTTATCATGTGCTTCATCCATCCTGCTGCAAACCCAGACTGCCCTTCCTTTGGTTCACTCTGATGCATCTTCCTATTTATATGCTTGATGATACTTATAGATCATGGGCCTCTGAGCATATTATTATGACAGTTGTCATAGTCAACACTCAGACTTTTTTGAAGAAAAGTGCTAAAGGGAGCAAAGCATCTCATAATCCCACAACTCTTGACATAGGAGACTATAAGGAAAGCTGGTTGAAAGTGTCAAGTAATATCAGTTCACACTATGGCTCCTCAGGGAGCCATATGAGAGCCTAGAATGAGTACACACACACACACACACACACACACACGCCATGGGGGGCGAGGAAGAGAGTCAGAAAGGGAGAGGGAGAGTCAGAGAAACCGAGGGAAAGAGAGAGACAGAGACAGAGATAGAGAGAGAGAGAGAGGAAGAGAGAGAGGGAGAGGAAGAGAGGGATAGAGAAAGGGAGAATCATGACATAGCTGTGGTCTCCTCTCTTACAGTTCTCAGCTACTCTATATCTTTGAAGCATCTGCTCATTTCAGAAAAGTGCATGCCCTCTTCAGGCAGACTCTAGAGGACACGAACTCCAAATAGATTAATTATAGAAGAGGCCAAGAAGCATCAGGAAGGGGGTAGTGAGAATAGAGAAGGGACTTTTGTAGAAGAGGACACAGACATGAGTTGTACATGAGGTTAGCATCAGAAGGACCTGGGAAAGGCCAGAGAAGATGTGGATGCTGAGCAGAGAAAGCGGCTGGAAGCTGCTCAATATCAGAGAAGTCATACTGGCAATGTGCCGCATGACATGGTGTGAGCATGAGAATGATTTATTTTGTGTGTGTGTAAACGTGTGCTCATGTATGTAGAAGCCCTAGATCAATGTTGAGTATTCAACTTATTTTATGAAGAAGGGGTCTTTAACTAAACTCAGAATAACTGGCTAGCAATCTCTAGGATTTCTCCTGTCTCTCCCCTTTCCCCAGTTCTGGGATTACAGTCATACACCACACCCAGAAGATCATCCTCAAAGGATCATTCTTTTGTGACAACCAAGTTAGCAGCTTCTAGCCTAGGTGACCTAAGCTCCATTCCTGGAAGCTCTATGATGGAAGAAGAGAACTGACTTTGAAAATTTGTTTGCTGATCTACATATGTGTGCACAGCATGTCAGGCATGTTCACACATGTATATACACATACATACAGACAAATAAAGGCAATATAAGTTAGTTAATTAAAACCATAACTACAGTCTTATCAAAGTGAAAAATTCATACTAACCTAACTGTAAAACACTGCAAATTTCATGACCCAAGCTCCTCAAAACCATCAGAGTCACTCAAAAAAGTCTGAGAAATTATCAAAGAGTTGAAGAGTCTAAAGATTTGGTGAGTAAATTTTCCATGATGTCTTGGATGGGGGTCTGGACAGAAGAAGAGTAAGGCAATTGAATGAGGAATTGACTTCATTAATGATACATCATCTAGCAGTACTCAGACCAATAAACCACACTATCATGAGGAGGAGAAAACAGCGGAGAAATGTGAGCAGAGTGAACAGAAATTCCAAGTAGCTTTTCTACACATCTCAAAGTACTACAAAATGTTGAAACTGTATTTGTTTAAAATGTTCAAATATCTTCCTCCTCACAATACTGATTCTAGACTTAAAATTAAAATGTGTTCAACAAACAGACAAAAAAAAAAGATGAATGTAAAACAACTTCAGAGATTAATCATTCAGGATTTAAGACGATTTGGTATATTCTTGCCAAATGGGCTATCAAATCAATTAGTGGATCCAAAGAAAGGCAGCCACTGCATTTCCTTAAGGCTCTGAATTATTAAGTGCCCAAACACACCAATACCAAACCAACACCTGCTGATTCTAGCTCTTTCCTCTGGACTTATAAAGTACTAGAGAAACTTCCTTTCCTGTCAACTGTACCTATTACAATCAAAGTCCTCTCTAGCAAAAACTCTTCATGTCCTGAGTCCCTTTCACCACTGTGCAATTTTTACGGTTCCCAGGATGCTGTGCCATTTCCAAGGAAGTGACTTGTGCACCTTCCAGAAGCACTCATCAGAGATAACAGCATTGTCTGGTGACTGACCACACAGGTCACACATCAGATTTGATCATGAAGTACTGCTGTCTGTCACCTGTATACTCAGGCTCCTCAATGTCTCTGTGGATTCAGGCTTGCATGAAATGCCACCTCTTTCCTAGAGAACCATACTATCTCTGCTCCAGAAGGGTCCTAGGCAGCCTCTTGTGCATGTGACCTCATCTACACACACACACACACATCACCACCACCACCAACAACAACAACAACTCCTTAACAGAACTCACTTCTTCACTCTGTCACCTCTGCAGTGTCATAGCACATCCACACCCACAGGTTACTCAGTGAAGGATGCTGACAACCAGGATGAGAGCAGGCTAAGGCAGTAAATGACCACACACCAGGACCACGCAAGTCATGTGAACTGTAAAGAAAAGAAGCAAAGCTCAAGAAAAGCCTGCCACTTCCTCCTCAGGGTTTCTGTTTCTCACCTTCAGAAGAGAAAAAAAGAGGATTTACAAACTGAATATTTAACCAAACCCTTGTGCTCAGTGTAAGAACCAAACTGATGATATTTAATGGAAGGTATTTCTGAACAAGGCCACTGTATGGCTGGTTCTATGTAGCCCCTTTGCATTACAGATGTAGAATTCTTATACACACTTTACAAAATTGCTTTTCAATTGAAATTGTATCTGGTCAGACTTTTACACACTTGGGCAGATGTCGCTTCCTTTTGCTTATTATTTACATAGGATTTTTCTTTTCTTTACCAATGACTATGCAAGTATAATCTTGGAGGTTTTGTGTTTTGTCAAATTTGATAAAGCAATTAGTGAGTGATTAAAGTAGTTTAATTTGCATAGCTAATCAAGATGTTTAATATCATCACAATAAATCCATTCTTTATTTATATAACAGAAATGAATTAGTGGGGGATTAGTGAGTGTGAGAAGTGAATCTCGGAGCAGGGAGGGGGATACCTGGCCTGAAAGATCAAGGTGAGTCCAGCAGAAGTGAGCAGAGTGGCAGCTATCACAGTGTCATTTTAAACAGTGTGATGGGTGTGCCCACACTCCAGCCTTGTCGGAATCCCAGGACAGATTCAAACTTCTTACAGAGAACAGCTTTGTTTTTTTTCAAGGGCAGCCTGGTGGCACCACACACCTTTAATCCCAGCACTCGGAGGCAGATCTCTGAGGTTTGGGCCAGCCTGGTCTACACAGTGAGTTTTAAGACAAGCCTGGACTATACATAGAAAACCTATCTCAAAAAACTAAAAGAAAAAATTTAAAGTAAAAAACCTTTAGCATGATCATGTTGTAGCTAAAATTACAACATTTTTATACTATGGAAAAAATTACAGAAGCTCAGAAATCAAAACAAATGCAATATAAGTCTTCTTTATGCAAATGTAAAAGACCAGAAGAACAGCCAAAGAGAAGTAAACAGGACTTAACATTTTATCAGCAAGACAGAAATTACCACTGAAAGTACCAGGTCTTACCAAGGCTTACATAAAAATGCACAGGGTTCCCACCTCCTTCACCAGGGACATGACCATCTTCCTATAGAGGTTCATGAAGTCTAGTAGGTTCTCTCACACACATCATATTTAGGTCCACTCAGAACTTCAAACACCATGCTATTGTAAATAGTATTTTTGCAGATGTAATTAATTAAATTGCAATGAAGTCATGCTGGATTAATATGGATACAGTGACTGTATGGATACTCCTCTGTAAGGAGGCCATGTGAAGATACAAACCACACACAGAGAACTCCCTGTGACCATGGATGTAAATCCTGAAGCCATGGTTCTATGAGCCAAGGAATGGCAAGAATGCCCTCTAACCACTTGAAGATTGACGAAAAGGCAATGTCCGGAACTCAGAAATGTCTCCCGAAGGAAGCAAAAGGCAACATCTAAACCTAAAAGAACTGATTGCTGTTTCAATCAAATATAGTGTAATCTGTTACAACAAAATGGGGTAATTTGTTATGGTAGCCTCTGGAAAGAAATATAGGTATTAAAGATAGATATTCAAAATAATGAAGACTTTTTGACCATATTGAAAAGATTTTTCATATTTCTCAGCTATTATTAACACAATTACAAACAAATAAATAGGAATATTTGTGTGTGTGTGTATGTGTGTGTGTGTATTCAAGTCATTAAAAGCTTTGGATTAAACATCAATAATATCTAAAAACAAATTTAACAAAACTAGGAGAAGAGAAATATGGGTAGAAATGGCATACATAGTTTAGATGATGATAAGACATAGAACAAAACACATATTAGTAGGTACTGCACAAAAATGCCAATATTGTGCCATTACTGAAAGAGATTGTTAGGTTTTAACAGGAAATTGAAAACTGTGGTCTGTCAACAAAATCTGACCCACAGCTGTTTGTGTAAATAAATCTTTATTGAAACATGTTCCTACACACACACTACACACACACACACACACACACACACACACACACACACACATCTGTAAGCTACCCATGGCTACTTCCATGCCCAAAAGCAGAACTGAGTAGTCATGACAGAAATCATGTGGCTCTTGCAGCCTATAATATCCCTGACTTAATTCAACATTTACATCAACTAACTGGCAATGACTTTAAGAGAGAATGAAACTGATATAAAATAAGTCCTTAACTATGTTCACTGAAAATTCATAGGTAACACAGAATCCAGGAAAGACACTGGAGTCTGATGGAATAGGTCATATGCTGGTTCAGATGTAAGATGGCCCTCATGGCTTGTGTTCTGAATGCTTAGTATTGAGCTGATGGCACCATTTTGGAAACTGTGGGTCTTGTGGAGCTTGACTAACAGACATGTCTCTAAAGAAATGTCATAGAATGTTGAACTAACCCCTCATACCTGTGTTCTTCGCTTCCTAAGCCACCATGAGGAGAGGTGTCTGCCACCCTGTCCCTGTACTTTCTCTGTTAGGCTTCAGGGTCACAGGGCCCAAAGCAACTCATACTTAGAAGGAAAACAATAGCCATCAGCAAAGGTGGTCAATGATGAGCAAGACTGTACATAGCCCTCCCACAAAAGCCAAGGACACTTAAACAGTGGGACACCAGGAAATGCACACACTTCTTTGCAGGCCCTGTCCTCAATGAGAGCAGTGAGAAGCATTTGAAGAGGTGTTGGAGGTCAAATATCCTTAGGCAGGAAACTGAGTAACACAACTTTTCTTTCAATATGGAGAAGTATAGGGATGAATGCAGGATCTCAGGTATTTAGGAAATGTTATTCTGATACATGCAAAATAACAGCATCTAAAGCAAAAAAAAAAAAAAAAAAAAAAAAAAAAAAAAAAAAAAAAAAAAAAAAAAAAAAAAAAAAAAAAAAAAAAAAAAAAAAAAAAAGTGCAGTTTTGCAGTCTCTAATCCTGAATAAAGCCTGAGCAAAAGGATAAAGAACTATAATGACTACAGAAATCCTATTTTTAATAGTGAAGAGACCCAGATGCCTGGAATCTCTTTATATTACTGTCAGAAAGAAAACATGCAAAAATTTGTTTTTCCCCATTTCCATATATTCCATTAAAAAACATGATTGCTACAAAGCTTGAACTGACCATCACAGGAATGCTCTTGATATTGGAAACCACTTCTAGGAAGTGTGATGATGAAAAGAGCAGAGAAGACTGGATCTGGGCAGCACCCCTTTGTCCATTCCCTCCTATCATCCAAAGCTTATCAAATTACTGAGATAAATATTTAAGTTTATGATTTGCTAAATGTCAAATGGGATATATGCATTTAAACCAATATCTATGTAGATATTTGTTTGTTTAGATCAAGGAGACCTAAATGTCTCTTAGATTGCATTTATGAGGTCTGTCATCAAGTAACACAGTTTATCAGTTTTATCAAAATTTATTCACCAGTGCCTTCAATTATGTAAATAAGTGTCCACTGTCTGATAAAGATGTCAGCTTAGAAAT
Source organism: Sigmodon hispidus (assembly GCA_004025045.1). Classification (NCBI taxonomy): domain Eukaryota; kingdom Metazoa; phylum Chordata; class Mammalia; order Rodentia; family Cricetidae; genus Sigmodon; species Sigmodon hispidus. The sequence continues at coordinate 111,623 of PVIH01004057.1, read as the reverse complement.
AAGATTTATCTAGCTCAGGGAGACTAACCAATAGCAACAGTGTTCCCAATTTCTCATGAAAATTGTGCTGGCCTCTGTTGCCTTTGCTGATTTCCTCCTATGGCCTCTGCAGCAATGGTCCTGGGAGCTACAATGGACTGGAGTCCCTAAGAAGTACTGGAGCAAGACAGCCTTACATTATGGATTCTTATCCTAGATTCCCTTCTTGCTTAGAGAGAGGAGGGAGTGAGAGAGAGTGGGGCAGGGAGCAGTCAGAAGTCAGGATTTGGATCCTACTCAAAACATGGTAAGGCTACTTAAAATAGATTAACAGGGACTGAAAGATTGACACCCATCAATCTTCTCACACATGTGAGTAAAGAGGACCAGATACCACCAAACCAATGGGATACAGATGCTGACATTAGTCAGCCTGCAGGGGCAGATGGCACACCACAGTCCATGTGAGTATTGACAGGAGAGTGCAGTTCAAACACAAAAAAACAATTCTGAGTCTGTGTGAGTAACACGGTTTAGCAGCCACTCAGAGACTTGACACAGCAGGAAGAGCATTGACCAGACCTTGAATGTGCTTTTGCTTTGGCTAGAAAGCTGTAGAGCCAGCTACATCTAGCTGTGGATTCCTTCAAGCCAGGAGCCCATTCTCTTCCCTTCCTTCCTCTCTACAGCACGTAAACCAGAGCATGCTGCAGAGCCTGGGATCTTCAGCGGACCTGGTAAGGCAACAGTAGATAAGAAAGCAGCCGACTGCCCTTTTGCTAACATTGAGCTATCTGCTCTTATGCAAAGTGGAGCAGCAACTCCCAGCCCTGATTGTATTTTTAGCAAATGTTGCTGCCTTCCTCCCACCCCTTCCCTGTCTATGAAGGTGCTCCTGTGTGCAGTGGACCCAGCCAGGGAGGCAAACCAGTTTCACAGTAAATGTATTTCTAGGTAGAGAAAGCCATCAAATCACAGTACAGCTATAACAGTTTCTGTTCATTGGCTCATGCCAAGAATCAGACCCACTGGCATTACAGACTGCTCACCATGGAGTAGGTTAGCTCACTAACATACATGAACAGTTTCAAATGATCACAGAGATATAGCACACGCTTTGAAGAACTTAACAGATGTCCAAAGTCCTCCTTCAGGATACATCAGGACCATGCTTCAAATATAAGCTGCATCTGAAATCCTCTCTCATGAACACTACAATTACATTGTCCTGTCAGAAAACTGAAATCACCTAGAAGTCAGAGCTACTGCAGGAAAAATGTGCAGCTAATATTATTCATGAAGCAAAAGCCACCAGTGTAAAAAGAATGCCCAATTCCATAATGTGTAAGCGTGGCACTCATGTGGTGTGTGTGGTTAAGTTACTCTGTCTTAGCTCCTAAGCCCTGTTCACATAGACATGAAGGCAAGACTGATTTATGCACAAGATTACATGTGAGCTCAGTTCCCAGACACTGCACGAAGAAAATGGAGTGACAGACAGCTTTCCCACAGATGGCCTAAGCAGTCACCACTCCCACACATTCCTCCACGGTGTGTCTTGTCCCTTACTTCCCAGGGCACACTAACTTCTCCAACCATGCACATCTGGGAAAGTCCTGGAGATGTTCAAACAAAAGTGTCCAAAGGAAGTAGGCCTGTGCCAGTTTACTGGTACAGCCTAGAAACTTCCATTTCCTGCCTTTTGAACCTTTCTGTATAGAGGAGAGTGGTCATAGGCTGGCCCTGGAGCATGAAATATGTAAATGAGGCTCTTCTTAACCCAGCTGTGAGAGGCCAGGGCAAGCCAATATGTGACTGCAATTGGATGAGACCCAAGAAACTATCCACGGGAGTCTAGCCCCTAAGGACTGTGCGGCATAGTAATAAATAGTGGTAGCTAGAACTATTAAACTATACTTACATGTAATTATTGATTTAATTTGTGTTCTTTCAAAAGGGGTGAAAAAATAAGAAGGTCCTGCCAAATCAAAAAAGTGTCTTCTATTAAGCTCCAGAATTCAACACAGGGTTTCAGGACAACGAGGATGATGAGCTATCTCTGGCTGTCCAACTTAGCCGGTGTTTCGATGTAGAGCTTTTATTTGCAGAACTTGGTGCTTACAGAACAGCTATCAAGTGCTGAGCCTATTGTGGCACTGCCCAGATGGTTCTGCTTATAATCGTCCTCACTCTTCCAATTCCGAAAGCACAACCAGCTGTCAGCTACACCAAGCCTCAGGAACCACTGACCACATGGTGACCATTAGCTGCAAGGGTGGCAGCCAGCCCATGGGGATGAAGGGCTTCCCATCTGAGCCTGCCAATTCTGCCTTACACCATTTCCTCTTTGCATTACTGAAGCAGAAGTCCATAGACTCCTCCCTGGCTACCAGTCCTGTCAGGACCTTCGGGAGAGGTCAGAGTTCCAATTGACCACACTGGTGGGCAGCCTGACCTCCTGAGTGCTGCATGCATGACCTTCCCCTGTTCTGTGGCTACACAGTTCCTCCCAACACCTTCATGGAACAGGGTATCACTTTCAAAATGCTAAGTCACTGATCCGAAATTACTTGATATATTTCAATTTATAAAATGTAAATATGTAGAATCCTGACACTAGCAATATTCCAGATGTTGATCCATAGGTTTATAACAATAGTATCAGGATTTGGACTGAGCTGGGCCCAAACTTTTTGGTCACATATAAACTAATCCCATGATTTCAATGACTGCCCCTCCTAGTATTCAAATCCTTATAAAATCCCAGGAGAATATCTGAAAGTGACCGGGAGCTTAGGTTGTTATTATTCATTTATTCTATTTAAAACTTTTCAGGAAGAAGCTTGCTGGAGCAGAATGGATTTTTGAGTGGAAGTCTTTCCGATAAGCTGTTGCTAAACCAATGCTCAGCTTCCCCTTCTATTCTTGCTGGTGTCATTTGGAACTCACATCATTTGGCTTGAGTATATTTTGTTTCCATCAAAATGTGTGCTGAAGTATAACTGGCAACCTGATGGTTCCTAGAAGTAGCAGTGCTTTTAGAAAGTGATCGAGTTTATTTTTAAGAAAGATTTACATAGTTCTTTTACAGAAGAGGCTGCCAAGGATTTTTTGTTGTTGTTGTTGTTTTGTTTTGTTTTGTCCCAACCAGAACTGATGTCTAGACAAATTTCTCACACCCAAGCTCCCACAGCTGTGAATAAAATAATTACTCAAAGATTTATATTAATTAAAAGCTTTTTGGCCTATGGCTCAGATGTTTATAAGCTCTTATAACTTAACCCATTTTTATTAATCTATGTCTTGCCACATGGCTTTGTGGCTTACCTGATCCATTACATCTTCCTCCCCCAGCAGCTAGCATCATCTGCCCTGACTCCCTCCCTTTTCTCCCTCTCTCTCTGCTTGAACTAACCGCATGCCTGTAAGCTGCCTTACCACAGGCCAGAACATCTTCTTAATTAACGAATGGAAGCAACTCATATTCACAGTGTATAGAAGGACATCCCACATCATTTCTTCTCTCCTTCCCCATCCCACTTTGACTTGAATCACTGTAAAGCCTCGGAATATACATAGTGAGTATATCTACTATCAGGCACCATCCTCCTAGATTTTCAGAACCATGAGTCAGAAGAAACCTTTTTTTCCTGTGAACTAGACAGCTGCAACAGAAAATCAGCATTAAGCCTTCAGAATGAATTCCTGAAACCCAAGTACCGTTAAGTCCAGAAGACATCACACTCAGATATTTAGTAGCTATTATCTTAGGTAGCTCACTAGCCAACACCACTTCTAAAGAGAGGGCAAATGCCAGGAAGACACTGGTAAGTCCCAGAGGGAGATGTCACCTCAGCCTCAGGGGTGTTTGGCAGGACCAAGTATGCATGCCTAATTTCCTTTCTTGCTCTGGAGCTCCGCCTTCACAGCTTTCTTGGAGTTGAATGAACCTAGAGGTGTACAGCACATGCAAAATGTTCACTAAGTTTGCCTTAAACTATGAAGAACAGAACAAAGCAAGGCTGAGATGTCCCTGGGGTGGGGGTGAAGGATACATATCTGGTGCCACTAGCAGGAGAACTGAGACACTGCCATCTAAATAACTGTGCATCCTTCAATAGATCATATGGACATTCATACATAGTCTTTCTAGGATGCACATGATTTGATTGATAGTTGGAACAGAAGTACATATATACAGATTAAATATTCAACATGACAACACACATAATTGATAAATGGAATCTTAAATACAATACTCCTGCATATCAAAGAGATTAAAAACTCCTTCACAATTATCTGTTCCTTATTTTAAATTTACCCCTATGATTTGTGGAGTCTCTTGCAGTGAGACCACAGTTTGTTCCTGGTGCATGAACTGGCTTCACAGAGCCCATTCCCTACAGAAGAATACCTCACTCAGCCTTAATACTAAGGGAATATACTTAGACCTACCTCAACTAAATAGGACAGACTGTAGTGACTCACCTTAGGATTCCTTGACCTCCTGGGGAGTAGATGAGGGGATGGGGTGGGAAGGAAACTGATGAAGGATGGGGAGGAAGGGAGGCATAGGGTGCAATGGAGAGTATGAGACAAATCTTTTTAAAGAAAAAGAAGCAGAATACCATCCTATTTTAAAAAAAATATACCCCTAAATGGCCCTTTCTCGGGATTCCATAATCACCTGCCTTGCCACCTCTGTTGCAGTGAGGTCATAAGTTGGGAAACAAATGCTATGTGGCATTTTCATGTTGCAGGACACTCTGAACACTAGACTTATCCCAACATGCCCCCTTGGGATTTACATACAAGGAGAGCTTGGGAAAATAGAAATGGTTCTTCTCTGGAGCCTGGAGACTAGTCAAGGATCTTGACCAACACAATGGACTCATTTTTAAGAGAGAGAAGCATTCCAGTTTACCCAAACTCTCTTCTAAAAAGCTGCTACATAGGTAAGGCAGGTAAGCAGAGTGTGCTGTGCTCCGTGAGGGCCTCAGCAGGAGTGACTTTCAACCAGCTCCAGTCTTTCATTTCACATCCTGATGCTCTTACACTTCTGCAAAGATCATCTCCTTTCTTATCCATGCTGCTAACCCTCTTCACACAAGAAAGGACATCCTGCCACAAAAGTGAATCCATGACCTTCGTCCTCTGAAAGACACTAAGAAACCTGCTGTGCACTTGGGGACCCTGTGAAACAGACAGCTATGTCACAGAGAGATGACAGACCCCAAATTTCCCTGTGAAAGCCTGCAAAGAGATCATGATTTACTTAATAACCCTGAAGTCATTTTTTACCTAAGGCAACCTCTGTATGCAGAGAACTAGATCATCAAATATACTGTGCTCTCTGACATAGACCAGAGACCCAAGCATTGAACATACACAGAGCTGTCTTATTCCATAAAGCCAACAACCCTTTGTTATGTTGGCTTATACTGTAAAGGATAGACCATATGTTTAAAGGAGAAAACAGAACGGCTGTGTACCTCAGGAGTAGAGCACAAACACCTGAATAGCACATACAAGGGTCTCAGTTCAATCCACAGCACACACACACAGATGGGGGAGAACACTTCAGGAGACTTCCTGAACACTGGGAAGGCAGCAATCTCATGTTTCAGCCACTGTCCCCAATTCCCCACATGCTACTTTACCCCACTGAGGAAGCCCCACCAAGGCAAAGTGATGGTAAGGACCACTTCTCTATGTTCCCCTTCTTATGTACCTAACTCTTTTTCTCTCCTTTTACCACTGTGACCCTGCCTTGGCAACTCCACAATCTTAAGCTTAACCTTGAACATCAGTTTATGTTCTCAGGGAAAACTGCTGAAAAAAATTGCATCTGTTCCAAGACATGGGATATCTCCCACTGGAAAACAGGTGTAGAGAGAATAAAAGCCATGCTCTGCTCCTGCACACTGTCTTCACAGAGGAGGGTACAGTACCAGCTTCCTGGAAGGCGAGATGGTTCTCTCTGTGCCAGCGTCCTCAGTGGAGCTAGGCCAAGTAAAAGCAAAGTCTAGTTGACAAGTAAGACCTCAATGTGAGCTCCCCTTTAAAAGCATAAGAAAACACCATCTCTCTGTGAAGGTTCAGAAAAGCCTGCCTGGATATAAACAGAACTGGAAAAACCTCAAGAGTGTCTCCTGGAGTTAAGGGTTCTGTGGAATGTTAGTATCAACTAGAAGGCAGTCAGCATTCAACAAATCAGATACAAATGCTCCCATTCTACTCTTCTGCCATGTCAACTTATAGTTAGGCTATAAAAATTGTTAGCATAAAGCTATTGAAGTTAGCCCATGTTTTTGTAAACAATAGATTATTTTACCAAAAAAAAAACCCCTAAAACAGAAACAAACAAAAAAACACACCATTAGTGGGGAAATAAAATCAGTGGATGAGAAAGAGGCATCAGTGCTATGTATCTGTATGACAGTGGTACCTGTCCCTAGACACAGAAGATGTTCACATGATGCTTTCAAGGAAAAGATCATCTGTGTCTAGAATGACCGGGACCCACACATGAATCTCAGATGTCTTCACAAGGGTAACAGTATTCCTCTTCCCTCTCCTGCAGATGAATGGCTGCTATGACAACCAGGTTCTTTCTGCCTTGGAGGGGCCACCACCCTTCTCCTTTGACTTCTCTTTCATGTACAAGGGACAGAAGAGGAAAGCAGATTTCAGCTGTTTTGCATGGTCCTTCCCAGTGTCACAGAATGTTCCTGCTGTGTATCACACAGCCTTTTTCTAGCAGCTGGTACAAGCTCCAGGCTTGGACAATGCACACACTGTCCAGCTCCTGATTTCAAAACTTTAGTTATCTTTGTCTGTAATTACAGATTAACCTTTTATTTTCTCCAGAGAGTTAAATATTAGCTTTAACAAAACCTTTCATGCTTATGTTAGATTGCAGTTGACAATACAATGATATTGAATGTGCCAAACTGTCTACTTGTTCAACACTATGATGTCTAGGATGTCATTACTAATTTTGGATCATTGGAAATCATCCAGCACTGAACACATTTGAACCTGATAAAAATAGCCCAGCTACCCTCCGAACACTCCAACCTACTGTGAGATCAACAGATGTGCTTCTAGTTACAAATCGGGTGGTACATCCGGAATGCAAGAAAGAATTCCTTAAGGCGGTTTGGGAGAACTTCCATGGGTTATTTTTTAATAGATGTCTCACTTAAGGGGTCAAAATTAGACAATAGAAAAATAATACAGGATTTAATGTCTATAATTGTAAGCAGAGGGTTTAATATAGCTTAGGTACAAAATACTCACCTGAAATATTCGCTATAAAATAATACAACTTGGCATACTCCTTGAGTCTCTAACTACTGAAATATGGTGCCTTTGGTTAAATAAATCCAATTAACTTAATTAAATTAAATTAATGTGAAGAAATAGCTAACAGTTTCCCAACTGCTCAGAAGGGCAAAGCTTGTCAAACATGTATTTCAAACATTGACATATTCCTTCAGCTATCTACCAGTTCCTAAGTTTGTTCCAATCTCTCTTATATAAATACATTTGTGTTTTTAGATTTGCATACACCTACAAAGACATAAAAGATGGATTTATCTGGCACTGATGCTCCTTTTACTATGGGAATTTAGAATATCTAACATCAGTCATACTGAGTTTGGGTCATGCTACAATTATCAGGCCCAACAGCCAGCTGACAGAGGTCAATACTGGTGGCTGGTTTAAGAAAAGGAAAAAAAAAAAAAAAAAGATAAATGTAGTCAATTTTACAGACTCTCCAGAAAGCAGCTTTATTCTAATGTGCATTGGACTTGTTTTCATAAGGCTAGCTCCTCAGGCTTAATTAGACCCAGTAGCCAACTCTGTGCTCATTCAACAGTGCAATTAAAGAACAACCCAAGAAGGACACTTGGCCCCGAGGGCCTCCCAGGAGTCCCTATGATGAGCAATGTGCTAATTACCCCTCTGTACAGGTCTCTTAATGACAATCTGCCATGGTTCCAATTATAACCCTAATTCTTCCACTTAGGGCCATCTCTAGCAACCTCAAGGCAGGAAGATTGGCTCCAAAGGCTAACTCTTCAGGGAATGTATATTTTTAATTAAAATACGAAATGCCAAAAGATCATTGAATAGTACTTAACAGTAAATCCTAAAACTATTAAAGTGTGTTTATTGATACCACTGACTAAAGCCACCCTTGATTATAGATTGAGGGTGAACTTTTAACCTTAGTTTACAGAACATAGCAGAACCAGTCTGAGAAAGAGGATTCCAAATTTTCCAGAAATAGGAGCCAAACTGGGTAGGGGTGCATCTCAGCTCTTCTACAGGTAACAAGATCACAAATAGCTACAAAGATCCAAGCTGAAATCATTTCCTTTTTTCCCTTTAAACAAAACCAACATCTCCTTGGGAAGCAGAGAAGAAAAAATTCCAGTGTGTATGGACCAGCTTTATTTAACTTCATGGTGAGATGAGACTAAATGGAGCCACCATTATCTGCGTGGGGCACTCCCTAATTTGGGAGGTCCTTTGCTTCTCAAGGCTTTCTTACATTGACCCCTAACCATCTTGCCAAGTAAGCAGACAAGTAAGAAAAGGGAAGTGGCTCAATGGCACTGGATGACTTGAGAACTTATTATAAAACAAGAGCCGAGCCACAACCCACTAAATTTCTCTATGACATGACCACTGGGAGATCATTATTCTTCTCCTAGTTGGAAAAGAAAAGAACAAAGTATCTCTACACTAAAAAGGGGAAAACAAAAAACCAACAAGAAACCAAATAACTATAGGTTTCTAGAAGATTCTCAAGGTACTTTGGTTTACACAGATCAAATGAGAAATACCTGTCAGGACTTCCATGTTCCAAAGTCTCTCCTACTCTCCTCCCCAACCAGAATTCACCCAGCAAGTGAATCACTGTGTGGACGGAATTACACATGTTTTCTGTTATAATCTACATGAGAACATCTTCCCTTTTCTATATATCAATGCTAGGAAGTGCCCCTTCCTATCAAAAATTCAGGATATGTTCTCCAAAGGCCAAGTAAGTCAATTTTCTCTCTACCCTTCTTCTTTCCATATATATTCAGAAATAATGAAAAGGCAGTCCACATTCCATTAAGAAATGTCTCCTGTGTGTTTTAATCATTGGGGTACAGCATCATGATGTCTTATCTTCTCCTGTTTACAGTTGATGGAACTCAATTCCAACCATGCAATTGCTGCTGTTGATAGGATAAGCAGCCACCGAAGAGATCAGCCAGGTCTTCAGTGTGGTGATGTAAATGTGGTAGTATCTTTATGAGGTTGAGAATAGTGTTAATTAATTATGCCATTAATTAAGTGCCATTAATCATGACATCCTCATCAATCCCAAGCCACCCTAATGCCACATCCTTATACCTCTAAAATTGTAACCATCTTTTCCTTAAGAAGTTACCCAGCCTTGGATATTGCTTAGTAGTAAAGGAAAACAGACTAACACACTGTGACTCTATGAAGTTTTAGTGAGCATGGAACCCTAAAAGCCCATCAGGCTAGTCTGGCCTCTCAGATGTGTCTGTCCTGTAAGTTCTCCATTGCCAGTCTTCCACAGACTTTCCCTTGTACCAAAATAAACCTCCTGGAAGATGGAAACTCAGCAGGTGGCCCTGCAGAAATTGCTCAAGTTAAATAACATTTGCAGGCAGGCATAAGCCTTCAAGTGAATGAATCTCCTCCACTCTTCCTTGCCAGCTTGCACTTCCCTGAATGATTTCTTTTCACAAGCTGGTGATGGGACCGAGGAATTCCATCACTGCTGGCAGATGGAAAGTAAATTTGGCTCCAGGCCTGACTTCAGAGTAGACTTGGAAACTGCAACAACTATGCTGTCTGGACTTGCACAACTGTGCTCAGATTCCTCTTCCTCCTAGACCTTTAAACTCCATTTCGAGGCCCATCCCCTGGACCACTACACAGCTTACATTCAGGGGGACATCCTCTGGTATAAAAAGTATTATGGAGAAGATGGTTTTAGCTGTGCCCGGAATAAACCTAAGGGTCAGTAGGGAGAGAGAAATATACTTTCACATCAACCTCCAGTCTAAAACTATCTGGTGTGCCCTGCAGCAAAGGAAGAGTGATTGGCTAGAGGTGGGGAATCAGTGAGGGACAAAGTGTTCAGAGCCCTGCCACATCACACTCTTTCATGAGCAAAGAAGGATGCAGAACAAGAAGTTTCCATCATTCTGCAGCAAGCAATGAGAATGTGACCCCCAAAACAGATACATGTTTCCCATCCAGGCATCTCAGCACCATACAAATGAGACTAAATGATCACTACATTTCTGTCATGCATATAATGGATTTAGAATGAGCTGATACCAAGTAGCCCAGGAGCAAGAAGAAGAGACAAAGAGGTCTTGCTTGCTGTCACATCAGCTGTAGCAGTTCCCAGATGCTGACAAACATGGACCAGCCAAGCCAGCAAACCCCATTCTGCATAGCTGGGTAAAGCTGAGATGAATGTTTTTTGGTGACATTGGAGAATAATGATTAAAAGACTGAATGAGGGCTGGGAGGATGTCAAAGTGCTTGATTCACAAGTCTACAGACCTGAGCTCAACCCACAGAGTCAATGTAAAAAAGCTGGAGGTGATGGTTTGGGGCCAGCACTGGGAAAGTAAAAATGGGCCTCTAATAACAAGTTCTCTCATGAGGAACAACATCTGAGGCTGACCTCTGAACACTTACACACACACACACACACACACACACACACACACACAAACTGCATGCATGCACGCTATGACTGAAGGGTGGGGACAGGAAAGGCCACACTGGTAAGGAGCTTATTATTCCCTGGAAAATGGAAAGCTCATTCCCTGGAGAAAATCATTTCTATATTCTGTGTAGGGATTGGAAACATTAAACTTTGAGAAAATGTTTACCTTTAATTCTTAGCTCAGAGTTAAGACTTTTCCTTTGGTGACACATGAGCAGGATCTCATGTAATAATCATGCAATTATTAGTCAACATGTTTAACAAAATGACTTACCAGATCCTTTAAAATTCTGAAGAATGTTAGTTTATTGGAAATAAAATACAACAAAAATAAACAAGACAAATAGTGCCTGCATAAATATCATTCTAATGTTCCCTTGAAACCATCAAAGTGAGCAGAAAAGGAGAATAATAATTCAATCTCAGATAAATCTTCTTATTACTTGCCACACAAGAATCCAGGGCTGATAATAGAAAGCATATACACCTTGAAAATACTACTCCTAATTTATCTTAGTTTGGGGATGCTTATTTAAGAGGGGACCATTTCAGAATAAGCCAGTGAGAAATAATACTCTAAGAGGTCTATAAAAATATTGCATTGGAATTTCAGCTAGGACATCTCAACTTCCTTACCACTGTAGTGACAGAATAAATGAGATGCTAAAGAATAAAAAGTGCTACACCCCTGCAGCATCACAGAGCTGAATAATAATTCTTTCTTAATAGTGGAAAGACATCAATGAACTAGAGCACTGGCCAGCCATGGCCAAACCCCAAAAGCCACACAGGGTGTTCTTGGAGCAAACACTTTGAAGAAAGTCACCATGTGGAAACCAACAGGTGTGGGGACAGCATGGTCCCCACAGGAGAGCAGAGCAGCCTGAGGCAGAAGGCAGAGCAGAGTTTGAGGAAGTAGACGGATGTGGTGATAAACAAGAGGAGAGGGCTAAACTCACTCACCTCCCATGAAAGGCGATTGAGGAGAAGGAAACTGTAGTCAGTCGGCAGTCCACATAGATTTCTACCCAATTTTCTATTTTCAGCTTTGCACTTTAACCAAAAAGGATGTGCCAAAGCAGAAAGCAGAATAAAAAGATCTAGAAATTACTCTGCATCTCTTAAAAATAAAAGATGTCCAGGTTCGGAACATTTTAAATCCTGCTTCCCAGCCAGGCACAAGGCGCTTCACCAGAGGACATTGAAGATGGAGGCCCACTGGAGCTCAGGAGTTTGAGATAGCCTGAGCAACAGAGCTAGCACCCTATGACAGGAGAACAAGTTAGGAGGGGACGGTAAGAATAGAAGGTGTAAAGGAAATTCAAAGCAGCATGAGCGCGAACAATGCTTTTAGGTTTGGCTGTTGAACGTTACCTACTACTGGGCTACATAGCAGGATCTTATCAGACAAAGAAAAGAAAAGAAAAAACCACAACAACGACAACAAAATAATCCCCTGCCTCAACCACCAGTTGAAGCAAGAGCAAATGCCAACAACTATGGAAGAGTAAAGAGGTGAAGATGCACGCATGGTGAACTTGACCCTGGCAAAGTAGAGCATCTCTATTTAATGAAGCTTTGTCCTGTGAGTTACAGACCTGAAGCACTAAAGAAACATGAGGTTCTGTGTCCTCTACACACCCAAAACAACCAGCAGGAAAGGCACAAAATAAACCTATGAGCCACTGGAGTCAAGATTTTCTCCCAAAGTAGGTGGACTGGCTAGATTTAGTTGATAGATTAGTGGCTTATATGGGCCCGTATGTAAACGACCTGAGTTTGCCTATATACCCCTAACAGAAACTAGAGTGCCACAGACTCCCAGAAGGAATTTCTTTGTATCAAAGAAACTTGGTATATCTTGGAGCCCAGTAGCCTTGATACTAACTCTATAAAAATTATAGAAACCAGAATAAAATCCTCATTAAATTTAGCAGGAGCTATGTTTAGGCTGCCGGTAGTCTGATTCACTCTACTTTTAGAAATTATGTCCCAGATTTCCATTTATAACCATATTACTGAGGGATGGTTACATGTTATAAAACCAACTCTTTGTAAGTATACACATCAGTGAATATGACTAAATGCACACTTGGGTGAACATCTCCACGCTGCGCTGCCATTCTCCAGGAAAGGGCCTACCTGCTTGTCTCCATTCCAGTTCTCAAGCTCGCCCCAAGTAACCACCTAGCCACTTACCATCTTTATGGTTACCCTGTTCTAGAAGTTTCTATAAGTGGAATCAAACACTGTGTGGTCCTCTGTGGCTGACTTCTTTCACTCAGTTCCATGTTTTGGAGCTCACATGTATTACATACAACATGTATCAAAAGCTCAGTCAGGTCATTGCTTTGTTTGGCCACTTACCTGCTTTAACTTATTTAACATATACATCCAGAAACAAAATGAGAAAGCTTAGCATATGGCTAAATTTTTCTGAAATCATAATGTGTGGAAATATGTAATGAGGATACAATTTGTTCCCTGGGACTTTGTGTGGGTGGGAAGTGTTTTTAAATAAGCAAATAACATCCTGGAATTTCACTCTTTCTGTTTTAATACACATAAAGTATTTTATGATAATTCCATGCCATGCAAGGTCATCAATTCATTTACCAAGTATCTAATTAGTGTATAATTAGCATACATTAGAATATATGAAATACACAGTCCCCCTAGCTTCTGGCTTTCAAACACAGCTGTATTTTAAAACTGTGGTCATGAATCAATTTCAACATATGAGAATATGTTTTTTCCTATGACAGATATAAGCAGTTCTCATCATCCATGTTACCTGTAAAAAAATTAGAAGCTTTATCTAAGTAAGTGGAGACCATATGTGGCTGATGCTTTACTGCAGATTATGGCACAGAAATGTATTTACTCACTCATTTACTGATCCATTGCAGCCATTGGTAAAATATATTAAGAAATATATACATGTGGGGCAGTGAGAAACACAATGAAGGGGCAAAGTAAGGTAGGTAGGACGGCTGAGGGGAGGAAAAGGGAGATGATTCAGAATGTGTATCTGGAGATTCCTTCTGAACAGAGGATGCTTTGGTAAGGACCTCAGGGTAGCCAGACCTGAAGGCAGAAAGCCTCACAGGCAAATGCACAAAAAGCACTCTGAGCAGGAGTGCCAAGATCAGGCTCTTAGAAGCAGACAGCATGACTGGAGTCCAGAGAACCAGAGATGACTGTGAACGGATCATAGAACCATGTGATCTTGGGGACAGTTCCACGTCCACTACACTTCCTGTAGATATCGGGCTTTTGGATTCATTCTGAATATAAGGGGCATAGTGTGACAATTGATGGACTTGCAGTGGGCAAACAGCAAGGCAAGCTCACATAGTTCTGTTGTTGACTTCAAGTTCTTGGAGATCTCTCTTGTGTCCTCATGCCAGATCATAATTTCAACCTAGTATTTTGTTTTGCACCATCCTTCTAAGGCCCCACTTGGTAAACAGCCACCAGGACTCTCCTGCTAGGAAGTATTCCCTGGCTTTCCATCTTTATCTCCAGTCACCATCTTTTGGGGAGACTAGCCCTTTAGAGGCTATATACAACCAATATGGACGTCAGATCCTCACTGATCATCTCCATGAGCCATGTAGGGACATGTGTGCTCCCACCTATGACACTCATTGCCAGCTACCAGACTCTAGGCAAGTATTACCTCACTACCACTCTCCATCATAGCAGGCAAACTATTCTTTCAGGAGCACCAATGTTGCCAGCAAAACCCAAATTAAAGGTTGGAGCTTCTCCTACTCCATTTCTCAATCAGGCAAGTTGCTCCCCTAAACCATAGACCTCTTGGAATTCCCCTAAAGTCAAGCACAAGACCAGAACACATAAGGATTTGAGTGACAAGGTAGGTTTTTTTCCTTTTATTATTATTATTATCATCATTATGAACAAAGAAGTCACACTTTCTAACCTTGTATATCCTTGTTCAAGGTCCCTTCCCCCTCCCACCACATCAAGTCATTCTTTCTTCTCCACAAATCCCCATCCCTTCCCAGGGCAGGCTGCAGGCAGTCCCATGGTCCCACTGCCCCAATATTGCTTAGTTCAGTCTCCGCTCCTGGCAGATGCAGTTTTCTCCCCCCTCCCTAAAGAGTGAGTCAGGTGTTCCTCTAGGGGAAGTGGGATCCAAGGTGTCAGCCCAGGGTGTTTCTGATCCCAAGCTGTTCAGTGGTTGTAGTTTGCAACTTGGGCAAGCTTTGCTTTTTTCTTGTTTGTTTGTTTGTTTGTTTAGAGTCCACTAATGAGTGAGTACATCCCCTGCTTATCTTTCTGAGTTTGTGATACCTCACTCAGTAGGATATTCTCCAAATCCATCCATTTGCCTGCAAATTTTAGGATATCATTTTTTCTTACTGCTGAGTAGTACTCCATTGTGTAGATGTACCACAGTTT